>JAKGGE010002001.1:0-20096 GCA_023748175.1 Hoolock leuconedys | reverse complement strand
TGAGGGCGAGAGTATGCTACCTTCCTCCCCTTCCGTATACCTCTGCAGACTGCGAGGGCCCGAAGCAAACCGGGCCAACATGGTCAGCCTCTCGGGGTGGGGGTGGGGCCGGAGAGACGTGAGCTACCGGCCCCCTTGCAGATGGCCGAGCGACGTGGAATCTGAAATTAGGCTTCAGTCCTCCTGAGTGTGGCTCCTCTGTGGTCGGTTTTCAGGGCTGTTGGACTGGCACTGGCCATACCGCCTGGGCATGTGGTCTGTAAAGCACGTGAATACCCCACGAGCAACCCGTCCCCGCCTTTTACTTGGAGGAAACCGCATTAATTTTGGGCAACGGAACTGAGCGACCAGTGTTTCCCCTGCCGGGCTGCCACTCCAGACTCAGCCAGCCAGCCATGCCACTGCTTTCCCAGAGCTTAGCTGCTGTTGCTCCAGGAGTCCGAGACCGCTTTCTCCCCTGCCTTCCCTCTCACCAGCCAGGTGTTCCCCGTGAAAGAGAGGCCACCGCTATGCCGCGACCCCGTCCCCAGCCCGCGTCCTAAATCTCCTCCAGCAGAGCCCATTATTCTTCTTCGCTGAGGGGTGGCTCCAGTCCGGCAGGCTTCTTCCATTCCTGCAGCTCGGGTCTCGGCTTTGTGGGAAGGGTGTGCCTGCTGTAGAAACTCTGGGCACGCCAGGAGCTCATCCAGCAGCAGGTCGGGAGGGGAGTGGAGACTTGAAGCTCGGCTCCTGGGGCGATGCGAGGCTCGGACCCTCTTGGCGTTCCTGTGGCGCTGGAGAACTCCGGGCGTATGTAGCGGAGCTGCCTCTACTTAGTCTGATGCCACCTGGGCGCACCTGGGGCCTTGGCCTCAGCTACCACGGACTGCCTCTGGGATGTGGGTATGAAGCATGCCTTGGCGCTATGGCTCAGCTTGTGGGCCCTGGCTGTCCACTCACAGGGGTCTGCAGGCCATCGCGACTGCATGGGGCTGTCCTAACTCTGGGCATTTGCTAGGGGCTGGGGAGGCCACCAAGGCATCTGAGTGTGGTGAGAGGGCTCCTTCGGTGGAGCCAGGCGCGAGGGCAAAATCCTCTCTCACTGCTGGGGCCACCGACCAGGGAGCAGGGTGACACCCGCCGGGGTCAGCGTTGCAGGGGCAGCCTGCGTGGGCCTGTGCCCTGCCACCTGGTCCCAGGTGCCTGGCCCTTCGTTTCTGAAACCAGACGTGACTCCTGACTCGTGGGAGGCCCGCCTCTCTGGCCAGTCCTTCCATGGTGGCTAGTGCTCGACAGCCATCCTTCTCAAATGCTCGGAGCAGCAGGGGCCGTTTGGGATGGGGCAGTGACGGAGGCGCGCCACCTGCCTCGCAGCCTGCCTCCACGCCAGGCGAGATTCCTGTCCATGCTGCTTCAGCTGGCGTGACTCTCGCTCTGTTCAGACCTGGGACCCTGGGCTCCCAAACGCCGGCGCTCCGGGCCAGCCGTTTCCCTGGTGGCTATACCCGATACGGGTTCCGCCAAAGCAGGTCGCACGCCGGTGGCTCACGCTTGAAATCCCAGCACTTTGGGAGTCCGAGATGGCGGATCACAGGTCAGAGATCGAGACCACGGTGAAACCCCGCTCTACTTAAAAAATACAAAAAAAATTAGCCGGTTGTGGCGGCGGGCGCCTGTAGACGCAACTACTTGGGAGGCTGAGGCAGGAGAATGGCGTGAACCTCGGGAGGCATAGGTTTGCAGTGAGCCGTGATTGTGCCACTGCACTCCAGCCTGGGCGACTGAGCAAGACTCAGTCTCAAAAAAAAAAAAAAAGCAGGCTCGTAGGGCCTCGCTTTGCCTCGGGTTCCAGACGAGTCTCCTCTGCCGTCCTCGTCCTCGGGCTTCTGTGGGGAGGGTGCCGTTCGAAGGTGTCGGGAGAGCCATCTCGGGAGCAATCGCGAGACGTACCCGGTCCAGCTAGAAGGGTTGGCGCAGACAGCTGCGGTTTCTTATATAGGCCCACAGGCAGGGAGGCTCCACCCCATCTTGCCTGCTGCTGAGCCCTGGGACAGCCCACCCTCGCCTTCCGATGGGCCCCAGCACACTGATGGACCCGGGGCGTGGTGGTGCTTGTGGGAGTGGGGGCATTGGGTGAGGTGGGATTGGGGGTGGGAGGGGTGGGGCCGTGGGAAGCCTGAGAGCAGTGCAGCGAAGGCGGAGAGGGAAGAGGTGAGGTGGGTCAGGGCGGAGGCTAGCCTCCGCCTTCCAGGGATCCCGCGGGAACTGGAAGCCACTCCCTGGATTCCCATGCGTATTCAGTAGGGAGAAACCAGCCTGGAAGGGTGTGGTGGAGTGTGGAACTGAACCTCCGTGTGGGTCTTGAGTTTTACAGGCCCCTCTCCGCTGGGACAACCGGACACTGTGGGTGTCCGCCAAGCAGCCGTGATAGTCTCTACCCACCCAGGTGCGGCCCCTGCCGGGCTAATCAGAACGGTAAACCCCAGAGACAAGATACATCCCCGGCGTGATGGCTTGATGATGGATACCTCTAACCCGCAATGTGGGGAGTCTGCGGTGTGGCCGGATTCGAGGGAGGGCAAAGAGAGGATGCCGCTCTTCCTCCCTTCCCTGGATGTTTCTGGGTGCCGGCAGGGCTCCGGAAGCAAACCTTCAACATGGTCAGCCTCTCGGAGTGGGGGTGGGGCCGGAGAGAAGTGAGCTACCAGCCCCCTTGCAGAGGGCCGAACGGCGTGGAATCCGAAATCAGGCTTCAGTTCTCCTGAGTGTGGCTCATCTCTGGTCGGTGGTCAGGGCTGTAGGCCTGGCGCTTCACTGCGGGGCTCGGCCTGGGGATGTGTGGTCGGTAAACAATGTGGGTGAATACCCCACGGCAACCCGAGTCCCCGTCTTTTGTCTTTGAGGAAACTGCCCATTCTTTGGGCGACGGAACGGGACGAACGAGTGCCCTGCCGGTAGCTGCCCAGCCCTCAGCCCGCGCCTGGCGCTTACCGTTTTCCCGGAGCATGGGGTTGCTGTTGCTCCAGGATTCCGGAGACTGCTTTTTCTCCCTGCCTTCCTCCCACGGTCCCTTGCTCACTCCCGCCCTCCCTCTGTCCCTGTGTCCCTCTGTATTTCCCTCTGTTCCTCACTGACTCCCTCTCTCTGTCAGTCAGTCCCTCCCTCCCTCCCTCCATCCCTCCCTCCCTGCCTTCCAAAGTCTCTCCACCTATCCTTTCGTCAATCTAGGTCCCCCGTTCCTCTCTCCACTTCTGCCTGCCTTCCCTCCCGCCAGGATGGGTCATCATCCGGGGTTTAAGCCCGTCTGGGGTTCTCGCATAAAGTCAGCTTGTGGCATTCCATGGTGGCAGCAGCTTTGAGGCCGCAGGGGCACAGTTTGGCGAGCGACCGTGGAGCAGAGGCACAGAGGGGCGACCCGGAGGAGAGAAGGCCTGACGCATGCCCGGCCCGTGTTTCCTCATGGGACGTTGGGTTCCACTCCAGCCCGGGGAAGGACACATACTTCCGGGGCAGGGGGTAGCCGGTGGTCAGGCGGGTGTGTGGTGACAGAAAGGCAAGAGAGCTCTGGCCGGGCTACTCCTGTTAGTGAGGCCAGGTGGCTGCCCAGGTCATTACGTGTAGGTAGTCGGCCCGCCTGCTGAAACCAGATGTGAACTTCTGGGCTCGAAAGCTAATGCCTGGGCCAGCCGTTTCACTGCCGGTATTCAAACAAGGTTTCGCCAAATCAGGCTCGCAGGTGTCGCGCTTTGCTCGGTTCCAGATTTGAGTCACCAGCTGCCCTCGCCCTCTGCCTTCTGTGGGGAGGGTGTCATGAAGTTAACCGGAGAGCCATCAAAGGGAGCACCAATACTCTGCAGCCCGTCCAGCCACGAGGTCGGCACAGACAGCCAGCGCCTTCTATGAAGGCCTACAGGCAGAGGCGGCACCTTCTGCCTGGCCGCTGAGCCCTGGGACAGCCTGCCCTCGCCCTCCGAGGGGCCCTGGCGCACTGATGGCCCCGGGGCATAGTGGTGCTGGTGGGGTTGAGGGCACTGGGTGAGGTGGGGTTGGGGGGCGTGGGAGTGGTGGGACCCGAAGCAGAGATAGGCAGTGGGAGGGGGAGAGGTGGAAGGGGTGAGGGGGGTGGGTTTCAGGAGGGGGCTGGCTCTCCAGGCCTCTCCAGGGATCCCGCTGGAACTGGAAGCCGCTACCTAACCTCTACCGCCTTCAGCAGTGAGAAACCAGCCTTGTAGAGTGGGAGGGAGGTGGAACTGAACCTCTGTGTGGGTCTTGAGTTTTACAGGCTCCCTCTCCGCTTAAGACACCCGATGCCTGTGGGTGTCGTTGTTGTGCTATGACGGTCGCATCTCCACGCATTTGTGTGGTTCCTGTCGGAGACCAGAGCGTAAAACCCCAGAGACAAGATACATCCTCGGGCGTGGTGGCTTGACGATGGATTGCCATGTCCCAATGTGGGGAGTCTGTGGTGGCTGGTTTGGAGGGAGGGCGTAAGAGAGGTTGCTGCCTTCCTCCCTTCCTGTATGCTTCTGCGACTCGCAGGGCTCCGAAGCAAACCGCCAACATGGCCGGGCTCTCAGGGTAGGGTGGGGCCGAGATGTTATTTGTTACCGACCTCGCAGAGGGCCGCCGACGTGGAATCTGGAAAGAAGGCTTCAGTCCTCCTGAGTGTGGCTCTGTGGTCGGTGGTCGGTATGTCGCCTGGCGCTCTGGCCATGGGCTCGCCTGGACGTGGTCGTAAAACCACGTGTTTGAATACCAAACGGCACCCCGAGTCACCATCAGTTGTCTTTGAGGGAACCGCCCATTCCTTGGGCGAATTTAAAGGGGGGCTAACGAAAGTACCGGCCGCCGCCAGCCCTCAGCCCACGCTGGTGCTTACTGCTTCAGAGCTGGGCTGCTCTTGCTCCAGGAGTCCTGAGACCACTTTTCCCTGCCTTCCACCTCGGTTCCTAGCCTCTCCCACCCTCCTCTGTTGCTGTGTCCCTCTGTCTTTCCTCCGCCTCACTGCTCTCCCTCTCTCTGCTTCAGTCCCTCCTCCTCCCTCCCTCCATCCCTCCCTCCCTGCCTTCCAAAGCCCTCCCGCCATCCTTCCGTCCTCTAGGTCTCCTGTTCCTCTCTCTCTCCACCTGTGTTCGCCTTCCTCCCGGCCAGAAGGGTGTGAATCCCGGTGTGCCCGTCTGGGGTTCATGTTGTTACCAGGCGCCCACGCAGGAGAGCTCCTGGGAGGCCGCGCAGAAGCATCGGAGCTGGCGAGTTTACGGTGGAGCAGCGTCGCAGAGGGGGCAAGCCCGGGAGGGCAAGAAGGCCCGGACGCTGCCTGGGCCCGGTGTTTCGCGGGACAGTTGTCTCCACCCAGCCCGGGGAAGGATGCAAACTGCTGGCACGGGGGGTAGCCGGAGGTCAGGCGGGGGTGTGGTGGCAGAAAGGTAAGAGAGCTCTGCCGTGGCTGATCCCACAAGAGGCCAGGTGGCTGCCCTGAAACCCGCTGCATGGTACCCGCCAGACTGGTTGGTACCGGGTTCGGGATCCTCGGGACGCCCCAGGAAAGAATGGCAGTTCTCCTTGTGCAGAGTCTCACCGGTCCCAGTCCTAGGAGGCAGGAATGCCAGGCGGGTCAGCCCGGAGGGAAGACACACCCCTCCATGCCCAGCCAGGGGTTCCCCACGAAAGAGAGGCCACCACCCCGCCGTGACCCCGTCCCCATCCCGCATCCTAAAGCTCCTCCAGCAGAGCCTGGTATTCTTCCTCGCTGAGGGGTGTTTCCAGCCCGGCGGGCTCCTCGGATTCCTGCAGCTCCCCCGGGGCCTCGGATTCTAGGAAAGGGTGCGCCTGCTGCAGAAACT
Organism: Hoolock leuconedys; assembly: GCA_023748175.1. Classification (NCBI taxonomy): domain Eukaryota; kingdom Metazoa; phylum Chordata; class Mammalia; order Primates; family Hylobatidae; genus Hoolock; species Hoolock leuconedys. The sequence continues at coordinate 14,274 of JAKGGE010002001.1, read as the reverse complement.
GTGGGCACGCCAGGAGCTCATCCAGCAGCAGGCCGGAAGGGGAGTGGAGATGAGTCCGGCTCCTGGGCTGTGGGAGGCGCCGACGCTTTCTGCACTGCCCTGCGGGCGCGGGAGATCTCCGGGCGAGCTGGGAGGTGGAGATGCCCCGGCTTGGGGCTCCCACACCGCACCGGTGACTTTGGCCCCTGGGCCCAGCCCCACAATGGACTGCCCTGGGACGTGGGAGGTGCAAGCACGCCTTGGCCCTGTGGCCCAGCTTGAGCGGGCCCTGGCTGTCCCACAGCGCAGGGGCCCGCAGGCCGTCGTGCTGCAGGTAACGGTCCCCCGGGCATTTTCTCGGTGGGTGCGGAGGACACCGAGACGTCTGAGGGTGGGAGAGGACCCCCTCGAGGAGCCAGGCTTAGGCAGCAGTCCCCCACCTGCCGCCACCATCCGGAGAGTAGGTGACACCTGCCAGATGCTGCTGCAGGCCGCCACGCGCTACGCCTGCCACCTGGTCCCGGTGCCTGGCTCATCGTTTTGAAACCAGATCGCAACCACCCCGAGAAGCCCGGGCTCTCTGGACCAGTCCTTCCTGGTGGCTTATGCCTGGAAGGCCATCCTTCTCAAAGGCTCGGAGCAGCTGGGCCGTCTTTGATGGGGTGACGGAGGTCCGCCACCTGCCTTATTAAGTGGCAGCCGCTCGCCAGAGAGGAGATTCCCGCCGGTGGTGCCTCAGCTGGCGTGACCTCTGGTTCTGAAACCAGATCTGGACCCTGGGCTCCGGAACACCGATGGCCTGGGCCAGCCTTTCCCTCGTGGCAATGCCCGGGTACGGGTTCCGCTCAAAGCAGGCTCACAGGGCCTCGCTTTGCCTCGGGGTCCAGACGAGTCTCTCCGCCGCATTTCATCCTTGTAGGCTTCTGAGGAGGGTGCCACCCGGTGTCAGAGAGCCATCGCGGGGATCACGGCACGGCCTTCCGGTCCAGGCAGGTGGCCGGTGCAGACAGACAGCTGCTCTTATGAAGGCCGACAGGCAGGGAGACTCCACACCTTCTTGCCTGCCACTGAGCCCTGGGAGAGCCCCGCCCGCCTCCGGAGCCAATCCCTGATGCCCCCGCGCAGGTGGTGCTGATGGGGATGGAGGCACAGTGAGGTGGGGTTGGTGGGTGAGGGGCGGGGAGCGGGAGGCCAGAGAGATGCAACGGAACGGGAGAGGGGGGAGCAGAGGGGCTGGTGGTTTTCAAGGCTCAGCCCAGGCCTCCAGGATCCCAGAATGGGAAGCCGCTGCCTGTGTTCCCACGCATCTTCAGCAGCGAGAAACCAGCCTGAAGGGTGGAGAGTAGAGTGTGGAACTGAACCCAGGGTCTTGAGAGTCTACAGGCCTCCTCCGCCAAGACACCCACGCCTGCTGGTGTCACCGCGTCGCAGAGTCCCACCCACGCAGGTGTGAGGCCCTGCCAGCACCAGAGCCTAAAACCTCAGGAGACAAGATACATCCCCGGGTGAGGGCTTGACGATGGATTCCCGTGTCCCACAACATAGGGTGTCTGCGGTGTGTGGCCGTGGTTTGGAGGGAGTGGGCGTAAGAGAGATGCTGCCCCTTCTCCTCCTCCCCTGGATGTTTCTGCACCCCAGGGCCCTCGGAACAGGCAACATGGTAAGCCTCGGGTTGGGGGTGGGGCCGAGAGACCTGAGCTACCGCCCCTTCCAGAGGGCTTGGCCATCACGGGAACTGCAAACAGGCTTCAGTCCTCCTGAGTGTGGCCTCTGTGGTCGGTGGTCGGGGCTGTCGGCCTGTCACCCAGCACTGGCGGTGCTCGCCTTGGGATGTGTATTCAGAACCACTGCATGATTACTCCCATGCAACCTGGAGTCCCTCTTTTGTCTTCTTTGAGGAAATGTTCATTCCTTGTGATTTGAACAGGTGAATTCAGGTCCCATTGCCGCTGCCCAGCTCCTCAGGCTCATGGCTGGCGCGCTTACTGTTTTCCCTGAGCTGGTCTGAGGTTGCTCCTAGTCCGAGGACTGCCATTCTGTTTCCCTGGTCCTTGTTTCACTCCTGCCCTTCCTGTCCCTAGGTCCTCTTTCTTCTCCGTTTCACTGAGCCTTCTGTTTCCAGGAGCCACTTCCTCTTCCTCTGTTTCCTTCCATCCTCCTCCTGTTTCTCTTAAAGTTTTCCATTTTATCTCCATCATCCCTCTATGTCTCCGCTCCTCTCTCCACCCAGCCTGCCTCCCTCCCGCCTGAAGTCAGCATCCCGGTGTGTCGGGTCTGGGGTCAGGGTAGAGCCGCCAGGCGCTCCATGGTGGCAGCCCCTGTGAGGTCAAAGCAGAGGCAACGGGTCATGAGCTGATGGTGGTTTGAGGCTGGGAAAAGAGAGGGGCGAACCTGAGGAGAGTGCCTGACGCTGCCCGAGCCCGCAAGTCATGGACGGGGTCTCACCTGGCCCGAGGAAGGATGACACTGCCGGGCGGTGGGCAGCCGGTTGTCAGGCACGGGGTGGTGGAAAGCAAGAGAGGCTGTGCCGGGTCTGCTCCTCACAGGAGGCCACGTGGCTGCCCGCGAAACCCGCAAGCGTATCTGGTAGACAGCCAGCCTGCTTGTATCTGTGCCGGCTCCGGGATCCCCGTGATACCCAGGAAAGAATGGCAGTTCTCCTTTGTTCGGGGTCTCTCTCTGGGCCCAGTCCTAGGAGGCTGTGGCAGGTCAGCCCAGAGAAGTCAATGCCCCTCCATGCCCAGCCAGGGATTCTCTCACAGAGAGGCCACCGACCAAGTCAAGGACCCAGTCCCCCGCCCACCGCCATAACCCAGTAGAGCCTGGTGGCCCTCAAGAGAGTGGGTGGTTCCAGCCCAGCTGGCTCTTCCTCGATCCCTGCAGTCCCCTTGGGGCCTGGTTTCAGGGAAAGGGCACGCCTGCAGAAACCCTGGGCACGCCTGGAGCTCATCCAGCAGCAGACCGGGAGGGAGTGGAGATCATGCCCCGAGCTCCCCGGGCTGTGCCCGGATGGTTTGTGATCTGCTCTGTGGCGCTGAGCCTCCAGGAGACGTGAGCTGGGAAGTGGAGCTGCCCCGCTTTCAGTTGCCACGCTGCCTCGGGCTAATCTTGGGCCCTGGACGCCCAACAACGACTGCCCTGGGGACGGGTGGCGAAGCACGCCTTGGCCCCGGCCAGCTTGAGGGCTCCTGGCTTTCTCCATCAAGCAGGGGTCTCGGCAGGCTATCACGCTGCAGTCCCGACCTCGGCATCTGTCTGGGTTGCTGCGATCCACCGGTACGCCTGGAGGTCATGCAGAGGGCCCTTGGGAGGAGCCAGGCGCGACTAATATTCTGCCTGTCAAGGACCGTCCAGGCAGAAAGTGTTACATCTGCTGTCAAGCAGGGGATGCTCAGTGCCGGCATTCCTTGCCACCCGGTCCCAGGTGGTGCCTGGTCCTGGTTCTGAAACCAGACGCGGAATCCTGGACTCCCCGAGGCCTGTCTCTGGCCGCGTACTTCCCTCGTGGGATGCCTGGAAAGCGATCCTTCAATGTCTTGAGCAGAAAAGACTCTGATGGGGTGACGATGTCCGCCACCTGCTCTCAGTGGGCTCGCCAAGGCTCTCCCGCCAGGGCGGATATTCCCTGCTGGTGCTGCCTCAGCTGGCATGACCTCTCATTCTGAAACAGACCTGGACCCTGGGCTCCGAATGGCGACAGTCTGGCTCGCCGCTCTCTGGTGGTTGTATGCCCGGTACAGGATCCACCTCAAAGCAGGCTTCTGTAGGCCTCACTTCACCTCGGGGTCCAGACGCCTCCTCCACCGGCCCCTCTTCCCTCGGCTCTGCAGGGAGGGTACGCTCAAGGGTATCGGGAGAGCTATCAAGGGGAGACCGGGTGATGATGCCTCTGGTCCAGCCAGGAGGCTGGCGAAGACAGCCAGCGGCTCTTATGACGGCCCACAGGCAGGGAGGCTCCACACCTCTCTGGCCTCCCTCTGAGCCCTGAGACAGCCCCTGCCCTCACCCCTGAGGGGTCCCAGCACCGATGGTCCCAGGCGTGTGGTACTGGTGGGGTGGGGGGGCATTGGCTGAGGTGGGATTGGGGTGGGTGAGGGTGGGGCCAGGAGTCAGAGAGATGCGAAGGGGAGAGCTGGAAAGGGTGATGGGGTGGGTTTTGCTAAGTTGCCCGGCCTCCAGGGATCCTCCGAACTGGAAGTCGCCAGTTCGGGTTCCCACACGTCTTCACAGGAGAAACCATCCTGGAAGGTTTCATTGTGGTGAGTAAGGAACTGGAACCTCATAAGTTGATCTTGAGTTGTACAGGCTCCCCTCTCCTCAAGGAAGACACACCCGGGATGCTCAGGGTGTCGCCATGTCGCGGACAGTCTCTCTCTCCCACGCAAGAGGTGTGTGGCTCCCGTCAAGACCCTCAGAGAGCTTAAAACCCCAGAGACAAGATACTTCCCATGCAGATGGTTTGGAAGATGGATTCCCGTGTCCCCAACGTGCGGGGAGTCTGTGGTGTGGCTGTTTTGAGGGAGGGCTGAGAGAGGGATGCTGCCTTTCCTCCCATCCCTGATAGCTTCAAGACTGCGAGCTCTGGAAACAAACCGTCAACATGGTCAGCGTCCCGTGGTTGTGGTGGGGCCGGAGAGACGTGAGCTACCAGTCTCCTTGTAGAGGGTCGAAGCACTTGAACTAAATCAGGCTTCAGTCCTCTTGAGTGTGTAGGTCTTCCTGTGGTCGGTGGTCGGCCACGGGCTCATACCCCGCGGCTCCCCGGCCTGGGAATGTGTGGTCGTTAAAACCGTGGGTGAATACACCACTGCAAACTTAGAGTCCCTGCTTTCTGTCTTTGAGGAAACCTCCCCATTCCCATGACGGAAAACGGGCTAATGAGTGTCTCCGTCAGCTGTCACCAGCCCTCAGCCCGCTGGTGCTTGCATTGTTTTCTCCCGAGCGCTGGCTGCTGTTGCTCCAGGATTCCCAGACCGCTTTCCTCCCTGCCTTCCTCCCTCGGGCTCCTTTGCTCCCCTCCCCGCCTCTCCCCTCTGAACCTGTGTCCTCTGTCTTTCTCCTGCTCTCACTGCCTCCCTCTCTATGTCGGCTGTCCCCTCCCACCTCCTCCTCCATATACCTCCCTCCCTACCTTCCAAAGTCTCTCCGCCTATCCTTCCATCCCTCTAGGTCTCCCGATCCTCTCTCCACATGTGCCTGCCTTCCCTCCCGCCTGGAAGGTTCATCATCCCGGGTGTGCCAGGGGTCTGCGGTCACGGTAAAGCCGCCAGGTGCACCACGGTGGCAGCTCCTGGGAGGCCGCAGAGGCATGGGTTGGGGAGCGACGGTGGAGTTGAGGCAGGATGGGGCTATCCCCGGGTTGTGGTGAGAAGGTTTGATGATGCCTGCCTGCAGCCAGAGGGGATCTTGGGATTCCACTGTCGGGAAGGATGCTACCCCGGGTGGGGCGTAGCAGGTGAGTCATCAGGGCGGGGTGGGTGGCCCAGTCAAGAGAGAGCTATGCTGGGGCTGCTCCCCACAGGAGTGAAAGGCTGCCTGGGCTCGCAAAACCCAAGACGCCTGCTGCTGGGACGCCCTCCGCTTCAAGGGACCTGGGGCCAGATCTGTATCCCCCCGGGATGCCCAGGAAAATGGCAGTTCTCCAGCAGAGTCTCCTCACCGCGCCCAGTCCCCCCCAGAGGCAGGAATGTGCCAGGCAGGTCAGCCCTCGAGGGAAGACACGCCCTTCCATGCACAGCCAGGGGTTCCCCTCGAAAGAGAGGCCACCTCCCGGCCGCGACGCCGTCTCCCCAGCCCAAGCGTCCTAAAGGTCCTCCAGCAGAGCCTCAGCATTCTCTCCTCACTTAGGTGTGGTTAAGGACAGCCCAGTGGGGCTCTTCGATTCCTGTGCAGCCCCTGGGGCCCTCGCTTCCAGGAAATGCCATGCCTGCTGCAGAAACCTGGCACGCCAGGAGCTCATCCAGCAGCAGGCCAGGGGGAGGTAGATGAGCGCCCAGGATCCCAAGTGGTGGGTGGCCTGACGACTTGTACCAGCTCCTGGCACGGACTGGGGCACGGGAAGCTGGGAGGCGGGTGGGGCTGCCAGGGCTTGGAGTTCCCACGCCTGCCCCAGCGACCTGGGAACCCTGGGTCTCCCAGCCCCACACACGGACTGCCCTGGGATCGGGCAGGCAAGCACGCCTTAGCCCTGTGGGCTCAGGCAATGATGGGGTCTCTGGGTGGTTCCACTCCGGCCAACCGGCAGGGTCGTCCATGTCCCGGGTGCCCCAGAATCTGCTTAGGCTGCGAGCCACCAGCCGCCTGAGAGGTTGGGAGAGGGAGTCCTCTGGAGGAGCCAGGGCTGCCAGGGCAGTCCCCACTGCCGGGCCCACCCCACCAGGAGCGGAGACACCAAGAGGTCGCTAGTTGCAGGGGTCAGCTCATGGTGTCGGGTTGGCGCCTGCCACCCGGGTCCCGGGAAGGTGCCTGCCCTCTGCTCCCAGAAACCAGATCGGAATCCTGGACCTGGGAAGCCCGCTCTCTCTGGCCAGTCCCTCCCTGGTGGTGATGCCTGGAATGGGATCCTTCCCCAAGGGTCGGAGCAGGTACTGCCTGGGATGGGGCAGGACGGAGGTCCCTTTCTCCTGCTCTTCATGGGTCAAAGGGCTCTCCGCCAGGGCGGGAGATTCCTACCGTGCTGCCCCAGCTGGTTTGACCTCCCCTTGCCCTGAAACCAGATCTGGACCCCGCCAGGAATACATACCCGGGCCAGCCGCTTATTGGTGGCAATGCCCGGCACGGGTTCCACCAAAGCAGTGGTACTGTAGGCCTCGCTTGCCTCGGTCCAGACGACCTCCTACCGCCCCGTCCTGGCCTCCGAGGGGAAGGGTGTCGTCAAGGGTGTCGGGAGGAGCCATCATGGGAGCACCGCACGACGTTCCGGGTCCAGCCAGGAGGTCGGCGCAGCAGACAAGCCAGCCGCCCTTCTGATGGCCCACTGGCAGGGAGGCTCCACCCCTTCTTGCCTGCCGCTGAGCCCTGGGACAGCCTGCCCTCGTCCTCCGAGGGTCCCCAACACACTGACACCCCCCCGGGCGTGGTGGTGCTGCTGGGAGGTGGGGCCACGTGAGCTGGTACAGAAGCAGGCTGGGCTGAGACCAGAGAGATGCAGCAGAAGGGGGAGAGTGGGAAGGGGTTAGGGAGTGGGTTTCGGGCTGGGGCTGGCTCTCCAGGCCTCTCCAGGGATCCCGTGGGAACTGGAAGCCGCTCCCTGCGTTCCCACACGTCTTCAGCAGGGAGAAACCAGCCTGGAATGGTGGAGTGGAGTGTGGAGCTGAACCTACGTGTGGGTCTTGAGTTTTACAGGCCCCCACTCCGCGAAGACACCTGATGTCTGTGGGTGTCACCGTTGCCGTGACAGTCTCACCCACGCAGGTGTGTGGCTCCCGACGAAGACCAGAGTGAAACCCCAGAGACAAGATACATCCCCGGAGTGATGGCTTGCGACGGATTCCCTGTCCCCGCAACGGGGAGTCTGCAGTGGCTGGTTGAGGGAGGGCTAAGAGAGGGATGCTGCTCTTCCTCCCTTCCTGGATGCCCGCAGGGTTCCAAAGCAAACCACAACATGGTCAACCTCTGGGTGGGGTGGGGCCGAGAGACGGGAGCTACCAGCCGCTTCTGCAGAGGGCCGAAAGACATGGACCAACCAGGCTTCAGTCCTCCCGAGTGTGTCTCCTCCAGGTCGGTGGTCGGGGATGCCTGCCTGGTGCCCGCTATGGGCTAGCCCAGATGGCCTGTAAACCACGTGGGTGAACACCCCACGGCAACCCGAGTCCCTGTCTTTTGTCTTTGAGGAAACCGCCCACTCCTTGGGTGATGGAACGGGGGAGAATGAGTGCTCACCGCCGTCAGCCCAGCCCCTCAGCCCACGCTTTCAGCACTATTTATTTTCCTGAGGCTATTAAGAAAGAGCCCAGGAGACTGAGACTGCTTTTTTCTCCCTTGCCTCCCTCCTTCCCTTATTGTCCTTTTTGAGAAAACCTCCTGCCTCCTCTCTGTCCCTAGGGTCTCCTCTCATGCCCCTCCATTCTCACTGTTCTACTTCTCTGTTTGTCAGTCCCTCCTCCCTCCTCCTCTCTCTCCATCCATCAGCTCTCTGTATCCAAAGTCTCTACTCCATCCTTTCCTTCAATCTCATGTCTCCCTCTTTTCTTTCTCCACTCCAGGTTTGCTCTTTCTTCCTCTCTCCCCACCTTGAATGTCTAGGCATCCAGGTGTTTGCTCCATATTCATGTGACAGCCGCTTAGGCATCTCCACGGGCGGCAGCTCCTGGGAGGCTGCAGGATCCACGGGTTTACAGCGATGGTGAGTGGGAGACACAGAGCGGCACAATCTGGAGGGGAGGAGAAGGCACCTGACGCTGCCCAGGCCCTCGGCAGCCTGGACGGGTCTCCCCACCCAAGGAAGGACGATACCGTCGGGTGCTGGGGGGGCAGCCGGTGGTCGTAGCTGTGGTGTGGTGCATGAAATGCAAGAGAGTTCGCCGGGGCTCCTCCCCACAGTAGGCCAGGTGGCTGCCCGTAAACCCGCGCGCGCCTGGTAGACGGCCCGCCGGCTGGTACCTGGGCCTGCTCCAGGATCCCCGGGATGCCCAGGAAAGAATGGAAGTTCTCCTTTGTGCGGAGTCGCTCTCCGGGCCCAGTCCAAGGAGGCAGGAATGGCAGGCGGGTCAGCCCGGAGGGAAGAAACGCCTCTCCATGACCAGCCATGGGTTCCCCGCGAAAGAGAGGCCACTGCCCTGCCACTCATCTCCCTTCCCCAGCTCAAGGCCCCAAAGCTCCTTCCAGCAGAGCCTCGGGTATTTTTTTTCCCTTGCTGAGGGGTGGTTCCAGCCCCGCTGGCCTTTCGGCCCCCTGCAGCCTCCGGGCATCTGTTCCTAGGAAAGTGTGCACCTGCTGCACAAACTCTGGGCACGCCAGGAGCTCATCCAGTAGCAGGCTGGAGAGGAGTGTAGACGAGCCTCGGGCCCCAAGTGGTGGGGAGGGTGCCCGACGACTTTGCATCTGCTCTCAAGTGGGCTGAGCCCACTGGGAGTCGCAGCCTTGGGTGGTGGGAGTTGCCCCTGTTAGTTGCCATGTCGCCCTCATGCACTGGGGACCCCTGGCCCCAGTCTCCCACCACTGACTGCCCTAATGGGTGGTTGAAGCACGCCTGCACCAGCTTGAGCGGCCCTGGCTGCCCACCGCGAGGGGCCTGCACAGTCCACTCCGTGACCAAGTGGGTCCGCCCCGGCATTTGCTCAGGGTTCGCAGAGGCCACCGAGGCATTTACAGGTGGGAGAGGGCTCCCTTCTGAGCCAGGGCTACGTGAGGCAAAACTCGCCTGCTGGGGCCATCGCACCAGGAGCAGGGTGACACCGGGCCAAGTCAAGCAGGCCGGGCGCGCAGGCCGGGTGACCTGCCACACGCTCAAGTGCCTGGTCTTGCCTGGTGAAACCAGACGTGAACTGGGCTCCTGGAGTCCGGCCTCTGGCCAGTCCTTCCCTGGAGCTGTACGTCTGGAATTTTATCCTTCTCAAAGGCTCTGAGCTGTGAGGCTCTCTGGGACAGACTGAGGTCCGCCTTTCGCCGCCTTATGGCCTCGCCAGGGCTGAGATTCCCCGCTGCTGCCCCCAGCTAAGCGTGACCTCTCCTCTGAACCAGATCTGGACCCTGGGCTCTGAACCCGGCTGCCCCTGGCGCGCCCAGCCGCCTCTGGGTGGCGATGCCCGGGTTAGGGTGGGGCTCAAAGCAGGGCTCGCAGGGTCTCACTTTGCTTCGGCGCCCAGACAACTCTCTTCCGCCGTCCTCGTCCTTGGGCTTCCAAAGGGAGGGTGCCATTAGAAGGTGTCAGGAGAGCCATCTGGGAGCCGAGGCCGCACAGGCAGCAGCTGCTCCCACGTGGTCTCAGCAGGCAGGTGGTCTAATCTTTCTGCCTGCCACTGAGCCTCTGGGGAAGGTCTCACTGCCCTCTGGAGGGGTCCTGAGGCGCACTGACGCCCCTGGGGCGCAGGGAAAGCCGGGTGGGAATTGGGGCATTGGGTGAGGTGGGGTTGGGGGGGCGGGAGGGTTGGGGCCGGAGGCCAGAGAGACACAGCGGAAGGGGGAGAGGGGGAAGGGGTGAGGGAGGTAGGTTTCGGGCGGGGGTTGTCTCTCCGGGCCTCTACAGGGATCCCGTGGGAACTGGAAGCCGCTTCCTGGGTTCCCACGCCTCTTCAGCAGGGAGAAACCAGCTCTGGAAGTGTGGAGTGGAGTGTGTGGAACTGAACATCCGTGTGGGTCTGGAGTTTTACAGGCCCCTCCTGCCAAGACACCATGACTGTGAGGTCGGCCAAGCGTTTGACAGTCTCACCCACGCAGGGGTGGGGCTCCCGTCAAAGACCAGAGCGAAACCCCAGAGACAAGATACATCCCCGTCTTGATGGCTTGACTATGGAGTCCCTTTTCCCAAGAACGTGGGAGTCTATGTGTGTGGCCGGGTTTGGAGGGAGGCCAAGAGAGGATACTGCTCTTCCTCCCTTCCCTGATGTTTCTGGGTGACTGCAGGGTCTCGAAGCAAACTGTCAACATGGTCAACCTCGGGTGGGTAGCCTGAGAGACGCTGGGAGCCACTGCCCCTTGAGAGTGGGCTCTCAGCAACGCGGGAACTGGAAACCGTTCTCCGGCCCTCCCTGAGTGGCTCCTTGCTGTCGTGGTCGGGGCTGTCGCCTGGCGCCTCCGCCATGGTCTCGGCCTGGGGAAGTGTGGTTGGTAAACCACGTGGGTGAATACCCCATGGCAACCCGAGTCCCCGTCTTTTGTCTTTGAGGAAACCGCCCATTCCTTGGGCGACGGAATGGAGTCGAAAGAGTGCCCATTCGTCCACCGCCCAGCCCTCAGCCCGTGCCGGGCGCTTACCGTTTTCCTGGAGCGCGGGGCTGCTATTGATCCAGGAGTCTGTAGACCACATTTTCTCCCTGCCTTTACTCCTCTGTCCATTTCTTGCCTCTTCCTGCCCTCCTCTGTCCCTTGTGGTCCCTGTCTTTCCCCATTCCCTCACTGCCTCTTCTCTCTCTCTGTCGGCCGTCCCTCCTCCCTCCTCTCCCCCCTTCTTCCAATGTCTCCACCCATCCTTCCATCCCTCTAGGTCACCCTGCCTCTGTCCAGATCTGTGCCTGCCTCTCTCTCTCCCCTTCCTCTGGAAATGGTCAGCATCCTGGGTGTGCCTCCACGTCTGTGGTTGGTTCATGCGACAGCCACCAGGCGCCTCCACGGGTGGCAGCTCCTGGGAGGCCGTGAGAGGAACGGGTTGAGCGATCGACGGGGTGGAGTGGAGGCGCAGAGTGGGCGAGCCCCAGGAGGGAGAGAAGGCCTGGACGCTGCCTGGGCCCTGGGTTTCGCGGGATGGGTCTCCACCCAGCCCGGGGTAGGAAGCATACTGCCGGGAAGGGGGGTAGCCGGTGGTCAGGCGGTGGTGGGGTGGCAGAGTCGCAAGAGGAGTTTGCCGGTCTGGCGCCTAGTAGGCAGCTGGCGTCTGCAGAACCCAGCAAGGGCAGTGTGTAGATCTGGCACGCCTGCTGGTACCTGGGCCGGCTCCGGGATCCCCGGGACGCCCAGGAAAGAATGGCAGTTCTCCTTTGTTCAGAGTCTTTCTCTGGGCCGAGTCCTAGGAGGCAGGAATGCCAGGCGGGTCAGCCTGTAGGGAAGACACGCTCATGCCCAGCCAGGGATTCCCAAGTAAAGAGAGGCCACCGACCTGAGTCGGCATCCCTGCCCCAGCCCGCGCCCCAAATATCCCTCCAGCAGAACCTGCATTCTCCCTCACTGAGGGGTGGTTCCAGCCCAGTTGGCTCTTCCCGGGACCTGCAGCCCCCCTGCCGCCTCGCATTCAGGGAAAGTGCGCGCCTGCTGCAGAAACTCTAAGTGCCCAAGGAGCTCATCCAGCAGCAGCAGGCCTGAAAGTAAGGGAGACGAGCCTGGCCTCTGGGGTGGTGGGAGGGCGCCCGGAGAGCTTGCATCTGCTCCGCGGCGCTGAGCCTCAAAAAAAGTGGCTGGGGAGCTGAACCCCGCTTGGGGGTTCCCACGCCACCCCAGCGACCTGGGGCTCCTGGCCCCAGCCCCACCACGGACTGCCCTGGGACATGGGTGGCACAAGCACGCCTTGCCCCAGGCTCAGGGATTGAGCGTGGCCCTGGATGTCCCACAGCGATGAGAGACGGCCATTGCCACGTGTCTCGGTCCAACGGGTTCTTGCTCGGGTGGGCGGAGGCCACCCCAGGCATCCGAGGGAGTGGAGAGGGTCCCATCGGTGAGCCAGGCATGAGGAAAACCTCCCCGACCAATGGGGCCACCACCAGGGAGCAGGGTGACACCCCTGGGGCCTGTTGCAGGAGCCCCGACCATGGCTCCCCGGGTCTCCTGCCACCTGTCCCCTGGTGCCTGGCTCGGGTTCTGAAACCAGACGTGAATCCTGGACCGGAAGGTCCGGGGCTCTCTCTCTGACCAGTCCTGGTGGCCATGCCTGAAAGCGGGATCCCTTCCCAAAGGCTCCTGAGCAGACACATCTGGGATGGGGGACGGAGGTCCCAGCCTGCCTTCATGTGGTTTCCACCCCCAGCCAGGGATGAGATTCCCACGGTGCTGCCTCAGCTGGCATGTGACCGGTCTGAAACCAGATCTGGACCCTGGTCTGAACCATGTCTTGGGCCAGCCGCCTCTGGTGTCACCCCAGGCCAGGATCCGGCCAGCAGGCTCAAGAGGGCCTCACTTTGGGCTCCTGGGTCCATCTAGCCCCTCCACCTGCCCTCGGCCCCTCGGGCTTCCGCTGGGAGGGTGTTGTCTGTGCTGGGGTGTCGGGAGAGCTATCGCTGGGTGCACCAAAGACGGCTTTCCCGATCCAGCCAGAGGTCAGCAGACAGACAGCTGCTCTAAGTGAAGGCCCACAGGCAGGGAGGCTCCACCCTCTGCCTCACCGCTGAGTGCTGGGACAGACCTCCCCGGCCCTGAGGACCCCAGCTTGACTGATGCCTCCCGGGCTAGGTTGAGAGGGTGGGGTGTATTGGGTGAGGTGGGTTGGGGCTATGGGAGGCCGGCCGGAGGCCAGTGAGACGCAGCTGCAAGGGGAGAGGAAGGGGTGGGGGGTGGGTTTCGGTGGGCTGGCTCTGGCCTCCCTCCAGGGATCCCGCCGGAAGCGGAAGCCGCTGCCTGTTCCCACGCTGCCTTCAACAGGGAGAAACCAGCCTGGAAGTGTGGAGGGGAGTGAGGAACTGAACCCGCTGTGGGTCTCTGGATTTTTTACAGGTCTCCTCCTGCTAGAAAGACACACGCTGTCAGTGGGTGTCACCAAGGTCAGTGACAGTCTCACCCACGCAGGTGTGTGGTTCCGGTCGAAGACCAGAGTGAAACACCAGAGACAGATACATCCCGAGCGGATGGCTTAACGATGGGTTCCCCGGTCCCAAAACGTGGGGGGGGTGAGCCCGGGTACTGTGGTTGCCTGAGGAGGGCTGAAGAGGATGCTGCCTCTTTCATCCCTTCCCTGGATGATTCAAAAGCCCGCAGTGTCTGGCAAACAGTCAACAGGGTCAGCCCTCGGGTGGGTGGGGCCGAGACGGATACTGCCTTGCAGGGGCCGAGCTAATGGAATCAAATCAGGCTTCAGTCCTCCTGAGGTGGCTCCCAGTCGGAGGTTGCCAGGGCCTTTGGCGCCTCTGCTGAGGGGCTCGGGCCTGGGGATGTGTGGTCGGTAAACCACGTAGTGATTACCCACGGCAACACGAGTCCTCTCTTTGTCTTTGAGGAAACGCTCAATTCCTGGGAGGCTGCAATGGCTGAACGCAGGCTCCCTGCCTGCCGCCCCAGCCCTCAGCCCACGCCATGCCTACCATTTTCCCAGAGTACTGGCTGCTGTTGTTCCAGGAGTCCGGAGACCGCTTTTTCCCTCCCTCTGCCTTGCTCCCTGGTCCCTTGATCCCTCCTTCTGCCTTCCTCTGTCCTCCCTGTGTTCCTCTGTTCCTTCCTCCATTACTCACTGCCTCCCTCTCTCTGTCGGTGTCCCTCCCCTCCCTCCTTCCTCCCTCCATCCCCTCCCACCCTGCCCTCCAAATCAATCCACCCATCCTTCCTCACCTCCTCGGTCTCCGCTCCTCCCTCCACCTGTGCCTGCCTCCATCCTGCCTGGAAGGGTCAGCATCCCGTGCACCGGTCTGGGGTCCATGCAGACAGGTATGCCTCCACCGTGGCACTCCTGGGAGGCCGTGAGTGCCTGCCAAGGGGCAGATGGAGGGCACAGACAAGCAG
>JAKGGE010002735.1:0-36625 GCA_023748175.1 Hoolock leuconedys | reverse complement strand
CATTAGACAGATCAATGAGACAGAAAGTGAACAAGGATATCCAGGAATTGAACTCAGCTCTGCACAAAGTGGACTTAATAGACATCTACAGAACTCTCCACCCCAAATCAACAGAATATACATTTTTTTCAGCACCACACCACACCTATTCCAAAATCGATCACATAGTTGGAAGTAAAGCTCTCCTCAGCAAATGTAAAAGAATGGAAATTATAACAAACTGTCTCTCAGACCACAGTGCAATCAAACTAGAACTCAGGATTAAGAAACTCACTCAAAACCACTCAACTACATGGAAACTGAACAACCTGCTCCTGAATGACTACTGGGTACATAATGAAATGAAGGCAGAAATAAAGATGTTCTTTGAAACCAACGAGAACAAAGACAAAACATACCAGAATTTCTGGGACACATTCAAAGCAGTGAGTGGAGGGAAATTTATAGCACTAAATGCCCCCTAGAGAAAGCAGGAAAGATCCAAAAATGACACCCTAACATCACAATTAAGAGAACTAGAAAAGCAACAACAAACACACTCAAAAGCTCGCAGAAGGCCAGAGATAACTAAAATCAGATCAGAACTGAAGGAAATAGAGACACAAAAAGCACTTCAAAAAATTAATGAATCCAGGAGCTGGTTTTTAGAAAAGATCAACAAAATTGATGGACCGCTACCAAGACTAACAAAGAGGAAAAGAGAGAAGAATCAAATAGATATGATAAAAATGAAAAAGGGGATATCACCACCGATCCCACAGAAATACAATCTACCATCAGAGAATACTACAAAACCTCTACACAAATATGCTAGAAAATCTAAAAGAAATGAACAAAGACTCCAAGAAATTTGGGACTATGTGAAAACAACAAACCTACCTCTGATTGGTGTACCTGAAAGTGATGGGGAGAATACAATCAAGTTGGAAAACACTCTACAAGATATTATCCAGGAGAACTTCCCAATCTAGCAAGGTGGGTCAAGATTCAGATTCAGGAAATACAGAGAACGCCACAAAGATACTCCTCGAGAAGAGCAACCCAAGACACATAATTGTCAGATTCACCAAAGTTGAAATGAAGGAAAAAATGTCAAGGGCAGCCAGAGAGAAAGGTGGGTTACCCACAAAGTGAAGCCCATCAGACTAACAGCTCATCTCTCGGCAGAAACTCTACAAGCCAGAAGAGAGTGGGGGCCGATATTCAACATTCTTAAAGAAAAGAATTTTCAACCCAGAATTTCATATACAGACAAACTGAGCTTCCTAAGAGAAGGAGAAATAAAATACTTTACAGACAAGCAAATGCTGAGTGATTTTGTCATCACCAGGCCTGCCCTAAAAGAGCTCCTGAAGAAAGCACTAAACATGGAAAGGAACAACCAGTACCAGTCACTGCAAAAACATGCCAAATTGTAAAGACCATCGAGGCTAGGAAGAAACTGCAACAACTAACGAGCAAAATAACCAGCTAACATCATAATGACAAGATCAAATTCACACATAACAATATTAACTTTAATGTAAATGGGCTAAATGCTCCAATTAAAAGACACAGACTGGCAAACTGGATAAGAAGTCAAGACCCATCAGTGTGCTGTATTCAGGAAACCCATCTCACATGCAGAGACACACATAGACTCAAAATAAAGGGATGGAGGAAGATCTATGAAGCAAATAGAAAACCAAAAAAGGCAGGGGTACCAATCCTAGTCTCTGATAAAATAGACTTTAAACCAACAAAGATGAAAAGAGACAAAGAAGGCCATTACATAATGGTAAAGGGATCAATTCAACAAGAAGAGCTAACTCTCCTAAATATACATGGACCAAACACAGGAGCACCCAGATTCATAAAGCAAGTCCTGAGTGATGTACAAAGGGACTTAAACTCCCACACAATAATCATGGGAGATTGTAACACCCTACTGTCAACATTAGACAGATCAATGAGACAGAAAGTGAACAAGGATATCCAGGAATTGAACTCAGCTCTGCACAAAGTGGACTTAATAGACATCTACAGAACTCTCCACCCCAAATCAACAGAATATACATTTTTTTCAGCACCACACCACACCTATTCCAAAATCGATCACATAGTTGGAAGTAAAGCTCTCCTCAGCAAATGTAAAAGAATGGAAATTATAACAAACTGTCTCTCAGACCACAGTGCAATCAAACTAGAACTCAGGATTAAGAAACTCACTCAAAACCACTCAACTACATGGAAACTGAACAACCTGCTCCTGAATGACTACTGGGTACATAATGAAATGAAGGCAGAAATAAAGATGTTCTTGAAACCAACGAGAACAAAGACAAAACATACCAGAATTTCTGGGACACATTCAAAGCAGTGAGTGGAGGGAAATTTATAGCACTAAATGCCCCCTAGAGAAAGCAGGAAAGATCCAAAAATGACACCCTAACATCACAATTAAGAGAACTAGAAAAGCAACAACAAACACACTCAAAAGCTCGCAGAAGGCCAGAGATAACTAAAATCAGATCAGAACTGAAGGAAATAGAGACACAAAAAGCACTTCAAAAAATTAATGAATCCAGGAGCTGGTTTTTAGAAAAGATCAACAAAATTGATGGACCGCTACCAAGACTAACAAAGAGGAAAAGAGAGAAGAATCAAATAGATATGATAAAAATGAAAAAGGGGATATCACCACCGATCCCACAGAAATACAATCTACCATCAGAGAATACTACAAAACCTCTACACAAATATGCTAGAAAATCTAAAAGAAATGGATAAATTCCTCGACAAATATACCTCCCAAGACTAAACCAGGAAGAAGTTGACTCTCTGAATAGACCAATAACAGGCTCTGAAATTGTGGCAATAATCAATAGCTTACCAACCAAAAAAGAGAATTTCAGACCAATATCCTTGATGAACATTGATGCAAAAATCCTCAATAAAATACTGGCAAACTGAATCCAGCAGCACATCAAAAGCTTACACACCATGATCAAGTGGGCTTCTTCCCTGATGCAAGGTTGGTTCAACATATGCAAATCAATAAATGTAATCCAGCATATAAAATTAGAACCAAAGACAAAAACACATGATTATCTCAATAGATGCAGAAAGGAACAAGGATATCCAGGAATTGAACTCAGCTCTGCACAAAGTGGACTTAATAGACATCTACAGAACTCTCCACCCCAAATCAACAGAATATACATTTTTTTCAGCACCACACCACACCTATTCCAAAATCGATCACATAGTTGGAAGTAAAGCTCTCCTCAGCAAATGTAAAAGAATGGAAATTATAACAAACTGTCTCTCAGACCACAGTGCAATCAAACTAGAACTCAGGATTAAGAAACTCACTCAAAACCACTCAACTACATGGAAACTGAACAACCTGCTCCTGAATGACTACTGGGTACATAATGAAATGAAGGCAGAAATAAAGATGTTCTTGAAACCAACGAGAACAAAGACAAAACACATGATTATCTCAATAGATGCAGAAAAGGCCTTTGACAAAATTCAACAACGCTTCATACTAAGAACTCTCAATAAATTAGGTATTGATGGGACGTATCTCAAAATAATAAGAGCTATCTATGACAAACCTACAGCCAATATCATACTGAATGGGCAAAACTGGAAGCATTCCCTTTGAAAACTGGCACAAGACAGGGATGTTATTCTCACCAGCCCTATTCAACATAGTGCTGGAAGTTCTGGCCAGGGCAATCAGGCAGGAGAAGGAAATAAAGGGTATTCAATTAGGAAAAGAGGAAGTCAAATTGTCCCTGTTTGCAGATGACATGATTGTATATCTAGAAAACCCCATTGTCTCAGCCCAAAATCTCCTAAATCTGATTAGCAACTTCAGCAAAGTCTCAGGATACAAAGTCAATGTACAAAAGTCACAAGCATTCTTGTACACCAATCACAGACAAACAGAGAGCCAAATCATGAGTGAACTCCCATTCACAATTGCTTCAAAGAGAATCAAATACCTAGGAATCCAACTTAGAAGGGATGTGAAGGACCCTTCAAGGAGAACTATAAACCACTGCTCAATGAAATAAAAGAGGATACAAACAAATGGAAGAACATTCCATGCTCATGGGTTGGAAGAATCAATATCGTGAAAATGGCCATACTGTCCAAGGTAATTTATAGATTCAATGCCATCCCCATCAAGCTACCAATGACTTTCTTCACAGAATTGGAAAACTACTTTAAAGTTCATAATGAATCAAAAAAGAGCCCGCATCACCAAGTCAATCCTAAGGCAAAAGAACAAAGCTGGAGGCATCACGCTACCTGACTTCAAACTATACTACAAGGCTACAGTAACCAAAACAGCATGGTACTGGTACCACAACAGAGACATAGATCAATGGAACAGAACAGAGCCCCAGAAATAATGCCGCATATCTACAACTATCTGATCTTTGAAAACCTGACAAAACAAGCAATGGGGAAAGGATTCCCTATTTAATAAACGGTGCTGGGAAAACTGGCTAGCCATATGTAGAAAGCTGAAACTGATCCCTTCCTTACACCTTATACAAAAATTAATTCAAGATGGATTAAAGACTTACATATTAAACCTAAAAGCATAAAAACCCTAGAAGAAAACGTAGGCAATATCATTCAGTACATAGGTGTGGGGAACGACTTCATGCCTAAAACACCAAAAGCAATGGCAACAAAAGCCAAAATTGACAAATGGGATCTAATTAAACTAAAGAGCTTCTGCACGGCACAAGAAACTACCATCAGAGTGAACAGGCAACCTACAGAATGCGAGAAAATTTTCACAACCTACTCATCTGACAAAGGGCTGATATCCAGAATCTACAACGAACTCAAACAAATTTACAAGAAAAAGAAACAACCCCATCAAAAGTGGGTGAAGAACATGAACAGACACTTCTCAAAAGAAGACATTTATGCAGGCAAAAACACATGATTATCTCAATAGATGCAGAAAAGGCCTTTGACAAAATTCAACAACGCTTCATACTAAGAACTCTCAATAAATTAGGTATTGATGGGACGTATCTCAAAATAATAAGAGCTATCTATGACAAACCTACAGCCAATATCATACTGAATGGGCAAAAACTGGAAGCATTCCCTTTGAAAACTGGCACAAGACAGGGATGTTATTCTCACCAGCCCTATTCAACATAGTGCTGGAAGTTCTGGCCAGGGCAATCAGGCAGGAGAAGGAAATAAAGGGTATTCAATTAGGAAAAGAGGAAGTCAAATTGTCCCTGTTTGCAGATGACATGATTGTATATCTAGAAAACCCCATTGTCTCAGCCCAAAATCTCCTAAATCTGATTAGCAACTTCAGCAAAGTCTCAGGATACAAAGTCAATGTACAAAAGTCACAAGCATTCTTGTACACCAATCACAGACAAACAGAGAGCCAAATCATGAGTGAACTCCCATTCACAATTGCTTCAAAGAGAATCAAATACCTAGGAATCCAACTTAGAAGGGATGTGAAGGACCCTTCAAGGAGAACTATAAACCACTGCTCAATGAAATAAAAGAGGATACAAACAAATGGAAGAACATTCCATGCTCATGGGTTGGAAGAATCAATATCGTGAAAATGGCCATACTGTCCAAGGTAATTTATAGATTCAATGCCATCCCCATCAAGCTACCAATGACTTTCTTCACAGAATTGGAAAACTACTTTAAAGTTCATAATGAATCAAAAAAGAGCCCGCATCACCAAGTCAATCCTAAGGCAAAAGAACAAAGCTGGAGGCATCACGCTACCTGACTTCAAACTATACTACAAGGCTACAGTAACCAAAACAGCATGGTACTGGTACCACAACAGAGACATAGATCAATGGAACAGAACAGAGCCCCAGAAATAATGCCGCATATCTACAACTATCTGATCTTTGAAAACCTGACAAAACAAGCAATGGGGAAAGGATTCCCTATTTAATAAACGGTGCTGGGAAAACTGGCTAGCCATATGTAGAAAGCTGAAACTGATCCCTTCCTTACACCTTATACAAAAATTAATTCAAGATGGATTAAAGACTTACATATTAAACCTAAAAGCATAAAAACCCTAGAAGAAAACATAGGCAATATCATTCAGTACATAGGTGTGGGGAACGACTTCATGCCTAAAACACCAAAAGCAATGGCAACAAAAGCCAAAATTGACAAATGGGATCTAATTAAACTAAAGAGCTTCTGCACGGCACAAGAAACTACCATCAGAGTGAACAGGCAACCTACAGAATGCGAGAAAATTTTCACAACCTACTCATCTGACAAAGGGCTGATATCCAGAATCTACAACGAACTCAAACAAATTTACAAGAAAAAGAAACAACCCCATCAAAAGTGGGTGAAGAACATGAACAGACACTTCAAAAGAAGACATTTATGCAGGCAAAAACACATGAAAAATGCTCATCATCACTGGCCATCAGAAAATGCAAATCAAAACTACAATGAGATATCATCTCACACCAGTTAGAATGGCCATCATTAAAAAGTCAGGAAACAACAGGTGTTGGAGAGGATGTGGAGAAATAGGAACACTTTTACACTGTTGGTGGGACTGTAATCTAGTTCAACCATTGTGGAAGTCAGTGTGGTGATTCCTCAGGGATCTAGAACTAGAAATACCATTTGACTCAGTCATCCCATTACTGGGTATATACGCAAAGGACTATAAATCATGCTGCTATAAAGACACATGCACACGTATGTTTATTGATGCACTATTCACAACAGCAAAGAGTTGGAACCAACCCAAATGTCCAACAACTATAGACTGGATTAAGAAAATGTGGCACATACACACCATGGAATACTATGCAGCCATAAAAAATGATGAGTTCATGTCCTTTGCAGGGACATGGAAGAAACTGGAAACCATCATTCTCAGTAAACTATCGCAAGGACAAAAACGAAACACCACATGTTCTCACTCATAGGTGGGAATTGAACAGTGAGAACTCATGGACACAGGAAGGGGAACATCACCCTCCAGGGACTGTTGTGGGTTGGTGGGAGGGGGGAGGGACAGCATTAGAAAATGTACCTAATGTTAAATGACTAGTTAATGGATGCAGCAAACCAACATGGCACATGGATACGTACGTAACAAACCTGCACATTGTGCACATGTACCCTAAAACCTAAAGTATAATAATAAAAAAAGAAGATATTTCCTTTTTCACCATAGGCCCCAAAGTGCTCACAAATATCCCTTGCAGATTTTACAAAAGGACTGTTACCAAACTGCTCAATCAAAAGAATGGTTCAACTCTGTGAGATGAATGCACACATAAACAGGAAGTTTCTCAGAAAGCTTCTGTCTAGTTTTCATGTGAAGTATTTCCTTTTCACCATAGGCCCCAAAGTGCTCACAATATCCCTTTGCAGATTCTACAAAAAGACTGTTTCCAAAATGGTCAATCAATAGAAAGTTTTAACTCTGTGAGATGAATGCACACATAAACAGGAAGTTTCTCAGAAAGCTTCTGTCTAGTTTTTATGTGAAGATATTTCCTTTTCACCATAGGCCCCAAAGTGCTCACAATATCCCTTTGCAGATTTTACAAAAGGACTGTTACCAAACTGCTCAATCAAAAGAATGGTTCAACTCTGTGAGATGAATTCACACATCACAAGGTAGTTTCTCAGAATCCTTCTTTCCAGTTTTATGTGAAGATATTTCCTTTTCACCATAGGCCTCAAAGTGCTCACAAATATCCCTTTGCAGATTCTACAAAAAGACTGTTTCCAAAATGGTCAATCAATAGAAAGTTTTAACTCTGTGAGATGAATGCACACATAAACAGGAAGTTTCTCAGAAAGCTTCTGTCTAGTTTTTATGTGAAGATATTTCCTTTTTCACCATAGGCTTCAAAGCGCTCACAAATATCCCTTTGCAGATTTTACAAAAGGACTGTTACCAAACTGCTCAATCAAAAGAATGGTTCAACTCTGTGAGATGAATGCACACATAAACAGGAAGTTTCTCAGAAAGCTTCTGTCTAGTTTTCATGTGAAGTATTTCCTTTTCACCATAGGCCCCAAAGTGCTCACAATATCCCTTTGCAGATTCCACAGGAAAATAGTTTCCTATCTGCTCAGAGAAAAGAAATGTTTACCTCTGTGTGATGAATGCACACATAAACAGGAAGTTTCTCAGAAAGCTTCTGTCTAGTTTTCATGTGAAGTATTTCCTTTTCACCATAGGCCTCAAAGTGCTCACAATATCCCTTTGCAGATTTTACAAAAGGACTGTTACCAAACTGCTCAATCAAAAGAATGGTTCAACTCTGTGAGATGAATTCACACATCACAAGGTAGTTTCTCAGAATCCTTCTTTCCAGTTTTATGTGAAGATATTTCCTTTTCACCATAGGCTTCAAAGCGCTCACAAATATCCCTTTGCAGATTTTACAAAAGGACTGTTACCAAACTGCTCAATCAAAAGAATGGTTCAACTCTGTGAGATGAATGCACACATAAACAGGAAGTGTCTCAGAAAGCTTCTGTCTAGTTTTCATGTGAAGTATTTCCTTTTTCACCACAGGCTTCATAGTGCTCACAAATATCCCTTTGCAGATTCTACAAAAAGACTGTTTCCAAAATGGTCAATCAATAGAAAGTTTTAACTCTGTGAGATGAATTCACACATCACAAGGTAGTTTCTCAGAATCCTTCTTTCCAGTTTTATGTGAAGATATTTCCTTTTCACCATAGGCCTCAAAGTGCTCACAATATCCCTTTGCAGATTCCACAGGAAAATAGTTTCCTATCTGCTCAGAGAAAAGAAATGTTTACCTCTGTGTGATGAATGCACACATAAACAGGAAGTTTCTCAGAAAGCTTCTGTCTAGTTTTTATTTGTATATATTTCCTTTTTCACCATAGGCTTCAAAGTGCTCACAAAAATATCCCTTTGCAGATTTTACAAAAGGACTGTTACCAAACTGCTCAATCAAAAGAATGGTTCAACTCTGTGAGATGAATTCACACATCACAAGGTAGTTTCTCAGAATCCTTCTTTCCAGTTTTATGTGAAGATATTTCCTTTTCACCATAGGCCCCAAAGTGCTCACAATATCCCTTTGCAGATTCTACAAAAAGACTGTTTCCAAAATGGTCAATCAATAGAAAGTTTTAACTCTGTGAGATGAATGCACACATCACAAAGTGGTTTCTCAGAAAGCTTCTGTCTAATTTTTATGTGAAGATATTTCCTTTTCACCAAAGGCCTCAAAGCACTCACAAATATCTCCTTTCAGATTCTGCAAGAACAGAGTATCCAAACTGATTAATCAAAAGAATGGTTCAACTCTGTGAGATGAATGCACACATTACAAAGCAGTTTCTCATAAACCTTCTTTCTAGTTTTTATGTGAATATATTTCCTTTTCACCATAGGCCCCAAAGTGCTCACAAATATCCCTTGCAGATTCTACAAAAGTCTGTTTCCAAACTGCTCAATCAAAAGACTGGTTCATCTCTGTGAGATGAATGCACACATCACAAAGTGGTTTCTCAGAAAGCTTCTGTCTAATTTTTATGTGAAGATATTTTTCACCATAGGCCCCAAAGTGCTCTCAAATATCCCTTTGTAGATTCTACAAATAGACTGTTTTCAAACTGCTCAATCAAAAGCATGGTTCAACTCTGTGAGATGAATGCATACATTACAAAGCAGTTTCTCATGGAAACCTTCTTTCTAGTTTTTATGTGAAGATATTTTTCACCATAGTCCTCAAACTGCTCACAAATATCCCTTTGTAGATTCTACAAAAATACTGTTTCCAAACTGCTCACAAATATCCCTTGTAGATTCTACAAATAGACTGTTTTCAAACTGCTCAATCAAAAGAATGGTTCAACTCTGTGAGATGAATTCACACATCACAAGGTAGTTTCTCAGAATCCTTCTTTCCAGTTTTTATGTGAAGATAATTTTTTTCACCATAGTCCTCAAACTGCTCACAAATATCCCTTGTAGATTCTACAAAAGTCTGTTTCAAACTGCTCAATCAAAAGAATGGTTCAACTCTGTGAGATGAATGCACACATAACAAAAAAGTTTCTCAGAAAGCTTCTGTCTAGTTTTAATGTGACGATATTTCCTTTTCCACCATTAGCCTCCAAGCGCTCACAAATATTCCTTTGCACATTCTACAAAAATACTGTTTCCAAACTGCTCAATCAAAAGAATGGTTCAACTCTGTGAGATGAATGCACACATAAACAGGAAGTTTCTCAGAAACTTCTGTCAAGTTTTTATGTGATGATATTTCCTTTTTCACCATAGTCCTCAAACTGCTCACAAATATCCCTTTGCGGATCCTACCAGAACAGAGTTTCCAATCTGCTCAATGAAAAGAAACATTTACCACTGTGAGATGAACACATACATCACAAAGCAGTTTCTCATAAACCTTCTTTCTAGTTTTTATGTGAAGATATTTCCTTTTTCACCGTAGGCCTCATAGAGCTGACAAATATCCCTTTGCAGATTCTACAAAAAGTCTGTTTCCAAACTGCTCAATCAAAAGACTGGTTCAACTCTGTGAGATGAATGCACACATTACAAAGACAGTTTCTCATAAACCTTCTTTCTAGTTTTTATGTGAAGATATTTCCTTTTCACCATAGGCCTCAAAGCACTCAAAAATATCACTTTGCAGATTCTACAAAAAGACTGTTTCCAAAATGGTCAATCAATAGAAAGTTTTAACTCTGTGAGATGAATTCACACATCACAAGGTAGTTTCTCAGAATCCTTCTTTCCAGTTTTTATGTGAAGATATTTCCTTTTTCACCATAGGCTTCAAAGCGCTCACAAATATCCCTTTGCAGATTTTACAAAAGGACTGTTACCAAACTGCTCAATCAAAAGACTGGTTCAACTCTGTGAGATGAATGCACACATAAACAGGAAGTTTCTCAGAAAGCTTCTGTCTAGTTTTTATGTGAAGATATTTTTCACCATAGGCCCCAAAGTGCTCACAATATCCCTTTGCAGATTCCACAGGAAAATAGTTTCCTATCTGCTCAGAGAAAAGAAATGTTTACCTCTGTGTGATGAATGCACACATCACAAAGTGGTTTCTCAGAAAGCTTCTGTCTACATTTTATATGAAGATATTTCCTTTTCACCATAGTCCTCAAACTGCTCACAAATATCCCTTGCAGATTCTACAAAAGTCTGTTTCAAACTGCTCAATCAAAAGAATGGTTCAACTCTGTGAGATGAATGCACACATCACAAAGTGGTTTCTCAGAAAGCTTCTGTCTAATTTTTATGTGAAGATATTTCCTTTTTCACCTAGGCCTCAAAGCGCTCACAAATATCCCTTTGCAGATTTTACAAAAGGACTGTTACCAAACTGCTCAATCAAAAGAATGGTTCAACTCTGTGAGATGAATGCACACATCACAGGGAGGTTTCTCAGAATACTTCTGTCTATTTTTATGTGAAGATATTTCCTTTTCACCAAAGGCCTCAAAGCACTCACAAATATCCCTTGTAGATTCTACAAATAGACTGTTTTCAAACTGCTCAATCAAAAGACTGGTTCAACTCTGTGAGATGAATGCACACATCACAAAGTGGTTTCTCAGAAAGCTTCTGTCTACATTTTATATGAAGATATTTCCTTTCTCATCCTAGGCCTCAAAGCACTCACAAATATCCCTTGCAGATTCTACAAAAGTCTGTTTCAAACTGCTCAATCAAAAGAATGGTTCAACTCTATGAGATGAAAGCACACATCATATATAAGTTTCTCAGAAACTTCTGTCAAGTTTTTATGTGATGATATTTCCTTTTACACCATAGTCCTCAAACTGCTCACAAATATCCCTTGCAGATTCTACAAAAGTCTGTTTCAAACTGCTCAATCAAAAGACTGGTTCAACTCTGTGAGATGAATGCACACATAAACAGGAAGTTTCTCAGAAACTTCTGTCAAGTTTTTATGTGATGATATTTCCTTTTTCACCATAGTCCTCAAACTGCTCACAAATATCCCTTTGCGGATCCTACCAGAACAGAGTTTCCAATCTGCTCAATGAAAAGAAACATTTACCACTGTGAGATGAACACATACATCACAAAGCAGTTTCTCATAAACCTTCTTTCTAGTTTTATGTGAAGATATTTCCTTTTTCACCATAGGCTTCAAAGCGCTCACAAATATCCCTTTGCAGATTTTACAAAAGGACTGTTACCAAACTGCTCAATCAAAAGAATGGTTCAACTCTGTGAGATGAATGCACACATAAACAGGAAGTTTCTCAGAAACTTCTGTCAAGTTTTTATGTGAAGATATTTCCTTTTCACCAAAGGCCTCAAAGCACTCACAAATATCCCTTGCAGATTCTACAAAAGTCTGTTTCAAACTGCTTAATCAAAAGAATGCTTCACATGAAAACCCTAGAAGAAAACCTAGGCAATACCATTCAGGACATAAGCATGGGCAAGGTCTTCATGTCAAAACAACAAAAGCAATGGCAACAAAATCCACAATTGACAAATGGGATCTAATTAAACTAAAGAGCTTCTGCACAGCAAAAGAAACCACCATCAGAGTGAACAGGCCTCCCAAAGAATGGGAGAAATTTTTGCAACCTAATCATCTGACAAAGGGCTAATATCCAGAATCTACAATGAGCTCAGACAAATTTAAAAGAAAAAAAGAACAACCCCATAAAAAAGTGGGTGAAGGATATGAACAGACACTTCTCAAAAGAAGACATTTATGCAGCCAATGAACAAATGAAAAAATGCTCAACATCACTGGCCTTGAGAGGAATGCTTATCAAAACCACAATGAGATACCATCTCACACCAGTTAGTATGACGATCATTAAAATATCAGGAAACAACTGGTGCTGGAGAGGATGTGAGAAATAGGAACACTTTTGCACTGTTGGTGGGACCATAAACTAGTTCACCCATTGTGGAAGTCAGTGTGGCGATTCCTCAGGGATCTAGAACTAGAAATACCATTTGACCCAGCCATCCCATGACTGGGTATGCACCGAAAGGATTATAAATCATGCTACTATAAAGACACATGAACACATATGTTTATAGTGGCACTATTCACAATAGCAAAGACTTGGAACCAATCTAAATGTCCAACAATGATAGACAGGATGAAGAAAATGTGGCACATATATGTCATGAAATACTATACGACCATAGAAAATGATGAGTTCATGTCATTTGTAGGGACATGGATGAAGCTGGAAACCATCATTCTCAGCAAACTATCACAAGGACAAAAAATCAAACACCACATCTTCTCACTCACAGTTGGGAATTGAACAATGAGAACACATGGACACAAGAAGGGAAACATCACACACCACACACCAGGGACTGTTGTCGGGTGGGGAAAGGGGGGAGGGATAGCATTAGAGATATACCTAATGCTAAATGATGAGCTCATGGGTGCAGCACACAAACATGGCACATGTATACATATGAAACAAAGCTGCACGTTGTACTCATGTACCCTAAAACCTAAAGTACAAAAATAATAATAAATAAATAAATAAATAAATAATAACAACAAATAAAATAAATAAATAAATAAATAAATAAATAAATAAATAAATAAATAAATAAATAAATAAATAAATAAATAAATAAATAAAAAAATAAAAATAAAAAATAAAAAATAAAAAAACTTTGAAAACATACATGTGCATGTGTCTTTATAGCAGCATGATTTATAGTCCTTGGGTATATACCCAGTAATGTGTTGGCTGGGTCAAATGGTATTTCCAGCTCTAGATCCCTGAGGAATCGCCACACTGACTTCCAAAATGGTTGAACTAGTTTACAGTCCCACCAACAGTGTAAAAGTGTTCCTAGTTCTCCACATCCTCTCCAGCACCTGTTGTCTCATGACTTTTAATGATGGCCATTCTAACTGGTGTGAGATGGTATCTCATTGTGGTTTTGATTTGCATTTCTCTGATGCTATTCACAATAGCAAAGAAGTTAAAAACTTTGAAAACATACATGTGCATGTGTCTTTATAGCAGCATGATTTATAGTCCTTGGGTATATACCCAGTAATGTGTTGGCTGGGTCAAATGGTATTTCCAGCTCTAGATCCCTGAGGAATCGCCACACTGACTTCCAAAATGGTTGAACTAGTTTACAGTCCCACCAACAGTGTAAAAGTGTTCCTAGTTCTCCACATCCTCTCCAGCACCTGTTGTCTCATGACTTTTTAATGATGGCCATTCTAACTGGTGTGAGATGGTATCTCATTGTGGTTTTGATTTGCATTTCTCTGATGCTATTCACAATAGCAAAGAGTTGGAACCAACCCAAATATCCAACAATGATAGACTGGATTAAGAAAATGTTGCATATATTCACCATGGAATACTATGCAGCCATAAAATGATGAGTTCATGTCCTTGTAGAGACATGGATGAAACTGGAAAACATCATTCTCAGTAAACTATCACAAGGACAAAAAACCAAACACCGCATGTTCTCACTCATAGGTGGGAATTGAACAGTGAGAACTCATGGACACAGGAAAGGGAACATCACCTCCGGGACAGTTGTGGGTTGGGGAGGGAGGGACAGCATTAGGAGATATACCTAATGCTAAATGATGAGTTAATGGGTGCAGCAAAACAACATGGCACATGGATACATATAACAAAGCTGCACGTTGTGCTCATGTACCCTAAAACCTAAAGTACAAAAATAATAATAAATAAATAAATAAATAAATAAACCCAGAGCTCCAAAAAAAAAAAAAAAAAATGGTTCAACTCTATGAGATGAAAGCACACATCATATATAAGTTTCTCAGAAAGCTTCTGTCTACATTTTATATGAAGATATTTCAGGAGCCAAGATGGCCAAATAAGAACAGCTCTGGTCTACAGCTCCCAGCGTGAGCAACACAGAAGATGGGTGATTTCTGCATTTCCATTTGAGGTACTGGGTTCATCTCACTAGGGAGTGCCAAACAGTGGGTGCAGGACAGTCAGTGCAGCGCACTGTGTGCGAGCTGAAGCAGGGTGAGGCATTGCCTTACTCAGGAAGCACAAGGGGTCAGGGAGTTCTCTTCCTAGTCAAAAAAAGGGGTAACAGATGGCACCTGGAAAGTCAGGTCAGTCCCACCCTAATACTGTGCTTTTCCAATGGGCTTGGAAAATGGCACACCAGGAGATTGTGTCCCGCAACTGGATTGGAGGATCCCATGCCCACGGAGTCTTGCTGATTGCCAGCACAGCAGTCTGAGATCAAACTGCAGGGCAGCAGCGAGGCTAGGGAGGGGCACCTGCCATTGCCCAGGCTTGCTAGGGAAACAAAGCAGCCAGGAAGCTCGAACTGGGTGGAGCCCACCACAGCTCAAGGAGGCCTGCCTGCCTCTATAGGCTCCACCTCTGGGGCAGGGCACAGACATACAGTCAGCAGGAACCTCTGCAGACTTAAATGTCCCTGTCTGACAGCTTTGAAGAGAGTAGTCGTCCTCCCAGCATGCAGCTGGAGATCTGAGAACGGGTAGACTGCCTCCCAAAGTGGGTCCCTGAACCCCGAGCAGCCTAATTGGAAGGCACACCCCAGTAGGGACAGACTGACACCTCACTCGGCCACACACTCCTCTGAGACAAAACTTCCAGAGGAACTGTCAGACAGCTGAATTTGTGGTCTCATGAAAATCAGCTGTTCTGCAGCCACTGCTGCTGACACCCAGCCAAACAGCACCTGGAGTGGACCTCTAGCACAATCCAACAGACCTGCAGCTGAGGGTCCTGTCTGGTAGAAGGAAAACTAACAAACAGAAAGGACATCAACACCAAAAACCCATCTGTACATCACCATCATCAAAGACCAGAAGTAGATAAAACCACAAAGATGGGGAAAACAGCAGAAAACTGTAAACGCTAAAAGCAGAGCACCTCTCCTCCTCCAAAGGAACGTAGTTCCTCACCAGCAATGGAACAAAGCTGGATGGAGAATGACTTTGACGAGTTGAGAGAAGAAGTCTTCAGATGATCAAACTACTCTGAGCTATGGGAGGAAATTCAAAACAATAGCAAAGAAGTTAAAAACTTTGAAAAAAATTAGACGAACAGATAACTAGAATAACCAATGCAGAGAAGGGCTTAAAGGAGCTGATGGAGTTGAAAGCCAAGTTTCGAGAACTACGTGAAGATTGCAGAAGCCTCGGTAGCTGATGCTATCAACCGAAGACAGGGTATCAATGATGGAAGATGAAATGAATGAAATGAAGTGAGAAGGGAAGTTTAGAGAAAAAGAATAAAAAGAAATGAACAAAGACTCCAAGAAATTTGGGACTATGTGAAAACAACAAACCTACCTCTGATTGGTGTACCTGAAAGTGATGGGGAGAATACAATCAAGTTGGAAAACACTCTACAAGATATTATCCAGGAGAACTTCCCAATCTAGCAAGGTGGGTCAAGATTCAGATTCAGGAAATACAGAGAACGCCACAAAGATACTCCTCGAGAAGAGCAACCCAAGACACATAATTGTCAGATTCACCAAAGTTGAAATGAAGGAAAAATGTCAAGGGCAGCCAGAGAGAAAGGTGGGTTACCCACAAAGTGAAGCCCATCAGACTAACAGCTCATCTCTCGGCAGAAACTCTACAAGCCAGAAGAGAGTAGTCGTCCTCCCAGCATGCAGCTGGAGATCTGAGAACGGGTAGACTGCCTCCCAAAGTGGGTCCCTGAACCCCGAGCAGCCTAATTGGAAGGCACACCCCAGTAGGGACAGACTGACACCTCACTCGGCCACACACTCCTCTGAGACAAAACTTCCAGAGGAACTGTCAGACAGCTGAATTTGTGGTCTCATGAAAATCAGCTGTTCTGCAGCCACTGCTGCTGACACCCAGCCAAACAGCACCTGGAGTGGACCTCTAGCACAATCCAACAGACCTGCAGCTGAGGGTCCTGTCTGGTAGAAGGAAAACTAACAAACAGAAAGGACATCAACACCAAAAACCCATCTGTACATCACCATCATCAAAGACCAGAAGTAGATAAAACCACAAAGATGGGGAAAACAGCAGAAAACTGTAAACGCTAAAAGCAGAGCACCTCTCCTCCTCCAAAGGAACGTAGTTCCTCACCAGCAATGGAACAAAGCTGGATGGAGAATGACTTTGACGAGTTGAGAGAAGAAGTCTTCAGATGATCAAACTACTCTGAGCTATGGGAGGAAATTCAAAACAATAGCAAAGAAGTTAAAAACTTTGAAAAAAATTAGACGAACAGATAACTAGAATAACCAATGCAGAGAAGGGCTTAAAGGAGCTGATGGAGTTGAAAGCCAAGTTTCGAGAACTACGTGAAGATTGCAGAAGCCTCGGTAGCTGATGCTATCAACCGAAGACAGGGTATCAATGATGGAAGATGAAATGAATGAAATGAAGTGAGAAGGGAAGTTTAGAAAAAAAGAATAAAAAGAAATGAACAAAGACTCCAAGAAATTTGGGACTATGTGAAAACAACAAACCTACCTCTGATTGGTGTACCTGAAAGTGATGGGGAGAATACAATCAAGTTGGAAAACACTCTACAAGATATTATCCAGGAGAACTTCCCAATCTAGCAAGGTGGGTCAAGATTCAGATTCAGGAAATACAGAGAACGCCACAAAGATACTCCTCGAGAAGAGCAACCCAAGACACATAATTGTCAGATTCACCAAAGTTGAAATGAAGGAAAAATGTCAAGGGCAGCCAGAGAGAAAGGTGGGGTTACCCACAAAGTGAAGCCCATCAGACTAACAGCTCATCTCTCGGCAGAAACTCTACAAGCCAGAAGAGAGTGGGGGCCGATATTCAACATTCTTAAAGAAAAGAATTTTCAACCCAGAATTTCATATACAGACAAACTGAGCTTCCTAAGAGAAGGAGAAATAAAATACTTTACAGACAAGCAAATGCTGAGTGATTTTGTCATCACCAGGCCTGCCCTAAAAGAGCTCCTGAAGAAAGCACTAAACATGGAAAGGAACAACCAGTACCAGTCACTGCAAAACATGCCAAATTGTAAAGACCATCGAGGCTAGGAAGAAACTGCAACAACTAACGAGCAAAAAAACCAAACACCGCATGTTCTCACTCATAGGTGGGAATTGAACAGTGAGAACTCATGGACACAGGAAAGGGAACATCACCTCCGGGACAGTTGTGGGTTGGGGAGGGAGGGACAGCATTAGGAGATATACCTAATGCTAAATGATGAGTTAATGGGTGCAGCAAAACAACATGGCACATGGATACATATGTAACAAACCTGCACATTGTGCACATGTACCCTAAAACCTAAAGCATAATACTAATAAAAAAAGGAAAACAAGAGATCATTCAAAAATAAAAAATAAAAAAACTAAACACCGCATGTTCTCACTCATAGGTGGGAATTGTACAGTGAGAACTCATGGACACAGGAAAGGGAACATCACCTCCGGGACAGTTGTGGGTTGGGGAGGGAGGGACAGCATTAGGAGATATACCTAATGCTAAATGATGAGTTAATGGGTGCAGCAAAACAACATGGCACATGGATACATATGTAACAAACCTGCACATTGTGCACATGTACCCTAAAACCTAAAGCATAATACTAATAAAAAAAGGAAAACAAGAGATCATTCAAAAATAAAAAAATAAAAATAAAAAAATAAAAAAATAAAAATAAAAAATAAAAATAAAAAAACTAAACACCGCATGTTCTCACTCATAGGTGGGAATTGAACAGTGAGAACTCATGGACACAGGAAAGGGAACATCACCTCCGGGACAGTTGTGGGTTGGGGGGGGAGGGACAGCATTAGGAGATATACCTAATGCTAAATGATGAGTTAATGGGTGCAGCAAAACAACATGGCACATGGATACATATGTAACAAACCTGCACATTGTGCACATGTACCCTAAAACCTAAAGCATAATACTAATAAAAAAAGGAAAACAAGAGATCATTCAAAAATAAAAAATAAAAAAATAAAAATAAAAATAAAAAATAAAAAATAAAAAAATAAAAATAAAAAATAAAAAAACTAAACACCGCATGTTCTCACTCATAGGTGGGAATTGAACAGTGAGAACTCATGGACACAGGAAAGGGAACATCACCTCCGGGACAGTTGTGGGTTGGGGAGGGAGGGACAGCATTAGGAGATATACCTAATGCTAAATGATGAGTTCATGTCCTTGTAGAGACATGGATGAAACTGGAAAACATCATTCTCAGTAAACTATCACAAGGACAAAAAACCAAACACCGCATGTTCTCACTCATAGGTGGGAATTGAACAGTGAGAACTCATGGACACAGGAAAGGGAACATCACCTCCGGGGACAGTTGTGGGTTGGGGAGGGAGGGACAGCATTAGGAGATATACCTAATGCTAAATGATGAGTTAATGGGTGCAGCAAAACAACATGGCACATGGATACATATGTAACAAACCTGCACATTGTGCACATGTACCCTAAAACCTAAAGCATAATACTAATAAAAAAAGGAAAACAAGAGATCATTCAAAAATAAAAAAATAAAAATAAAAAATAAAAATAAAAAAATAAAAATAAAAAATAAAAAATAAAAAATAAAAAATAAAAATAAAAAAACTTTGAAAAAAAATTAGACGAACAGATAACTAGAATAACCAATGCAGAGAAGGGCTTAAAGGAGCTGATGGAGTTGAAAGCCAAGTTTCGAGAACTACGTGAAGATTGCAGAAGCCTCGGTAGCTGATGCTATCAACCGGAAGACAGGGTATCAATGATGGAAGATGAAATGAATGAAATGAAGTGAGAAGGGAAGTTTAGAGAAAAAAGAATAAAAAGAAATGAACAAAGACTCCAAGAAATTTGGGACTATGTGAAAACAACAAACCTACCTCTGATTGGTGTACCTGAAAGTGATGGGGAGAATACAATCAAGTTGGAAAACACTCTACAAGATATTATCCAGGAGAACTTCCCCAATCTAGCAAGGTGGGTCAAGATTCAGATTCAGGAAATACAGAGAACGCCACAAAGATTCCTCGAGAAGAGCAACTCCAAGACACATACCTGCCGACTACCCAAAGTTGGAAAACACCGCATGTTCTCACTCATAGGTGGGAATTGAACAGTGAGAACTCATGGACACAGGAAAGGGAACATCACCTCCGGGACAGTTGTGGGTTGGGGGGGGAGGGACAGCATTAGGAGATATACCTAATGCTAAATGATGAGTTAATGGGTGCAGCAAAACAACATGGCACATGGATACATATGTAACAAACCTGCACATTGTGCACATGTACCCTAAAACCTAAAGCATAATACTAATAAAAAAAGGAAAACAAGAGATCATTCAAAAATAAAAAAATAAAAAAATAAAAATAAAAAATAAAAATAAAAATAAAAAATAAAAAAATAAAAATAAAAAAAACTTTGAAAAAAAATTAGACGAACAGATAACTAGAATAACCAATGCAGAGAAGGGCTTAAAGGAGCTGATGGAGTTGAAAGCCAAGTTTCGAGAACTACGTGAAGATTGCAGAAGCCTCGGTAGCTGATGCTATCAACCGGAAGACAGGGTATCAATGATGGAAGATGAAATGAATGAAATGAAGTGAGAAGGGAAGTTTAGAGAAAAAAGAATAAAAAGAAATGAACAAAGACTCCAAGAAATTTGGGACTATGTGAAAACAACAAACCTACCTCTGATTGGTGTACCTGAAAGTGATGGGGAGAATACAATCAAGTTGGAAAACACTCTACAAGATATTATCCAGGAGAACTTCCCCAATCTAGCAAGGTGGGTCAAGATTCAGATTCAGGAAATACAGAGAACGCCACAAAGATACTCCTCGAGAAGAGCAACTCCAAGACACATAATTGTCAGATTCACCAAAGTTGAAATGAAGGAAAAAATGTCAAGGGCAGCCAGAGAGAAAGGTGGGGTTACCCACAAAGTGAAGCCCATCAGACTAACAGCTCATCTCTCGGCAGAAACTCTACAAGCCAGAAGAGAGTGGGGGCCGATATTCAACATTCTTAAAGAAAAGAATTTTCAACCCAGAATTTCATATACAGACAAACTGAGCTTCCTAAGAGAAGGAGAAATAAAATACTTTACAGACAAGCAAATGCTGAGTGATTTTGTCATCACCAGGCCTGCCCTAAAAGAGCTCCTGAAGAAAGCACTAAACATGGAAAGGAACAACCAGTACCAGTCACTGCAAAAACATGCCAAATTGTAAAGACCATCGAGGCTAGGAAGAAACTGCAACAACTAACGAGCAAAATAACCAGCTAACATCATAATGACAAGATCAAATTCACACATAACAATATTAACTTTAATGTAAATGGGCTAAATGCTCCAATTAAAAGACACAGACTGGCAAACTGGATAAGAAGTCAAGACCCATCAGTGTGCTGTATTCAGGAAACCCATCTCACATGCAGAGACACACATAGACTCAAAATAAAGGGATGGAGGAAGATCTATGAAGCAAATAGAAAACCAAAAAAGGCAGGGTACCAATCCTAGTCTCTGATAAAATAGACTTTAAACCAACAAAGATGAAAAGAGACAAAGAAGGCCATTACATAATGGTAAAGGGATCAATTCAACAAGAAGAGCTAACTCTCCTAAATATACATGGACCAAACACAGGAGCACCCAGATTCATAAAGCAAGTCCTGAGTGATGTACAAAGGGACTTAAACTCCCACACAATAATCATGGGAGATTGTAACACCCTACGTCAACATTAGACAGATCAATGAGACAGAAAGTGAACAAGGATATCCAGGAATTGAACTCAGCTCTGCACAAAGTGGACTTAATAGACATCTACAGAACTCTCCACCCCAAATCAACAGAATATACATTTTTTTCAGCACCACACCACACCTATTCCAAAATCGATCACATAGTTGGAAGTAAAGCTCTCCTCAGCAAATGTAAAAGAATGGAAATTATAACAAACTGTCTCTCAGACCACAGTGCAATCAAACTAGAACTCAGGATTAAGAAACTCACTCAAAACCACTCAACTACATGGAAACTGAACAACCTGCTCCTGAATGACTACTGGGTACATAATGAAATGAAGGCAGAAATAAAGATGTTCTTGAAACCAACGAGAACAAAGACAAAACACATGATTATCTCAATAGATGCAGAAAAGGCCTTTGACAAAATTCAACAACGCTTCATACTAAGAACTCTCAATAAATTAGGTATTGATGGGACGTATCTCAAAATAATAAGAGCTATCTATGACAAACCTACAGCCAATATCATACTGAATGGGCAAAACTGGAAGCATTCCCTTTGAAAACTGGCACAAGACAGGGATGTTATTCTCACCAGCCCTATATTCAACATTCTTAAAGAAAAGAATTTTCAACCCAGAATTTCATATACAGACAAACTGAGCTTCCTAAGAGAAGGAGAAATAAAATACTTTACAGACAAGCAAATGCTGAGTGATTTTGTCATCACCAGGCCTGCCCTAAAAGAGCTCCTGAAGAAAGCACTAAACATGGAAAGGAACAACCAGTACCAGTCACTGCAAAACATGCCAAATTGTAAAGACCATCGAGGCTAGGAAGAAACTGCAACAACTAACGAGCAAAATAACCAGCTAACATCATAATGACAAGATCAAATTCACACATAACAATATTAACTTTAATGTAAATGGGCTAAATGCTCCAATTAAAAGACACAGACTGGCAAACTGATAAGAAGTCAAGACCCATCAGTGTGCTGTATTCAGGAAACCCATCTCACATGCAGAGACACACATAGACTCAAAATAAAGGGATGGAGGAAGATCTATGAAGCAAATAGAAAACCAAAAAAGGCAGGGTACCAATCCTAGTCTCTGATAAAATAGACTTTAAACCAACAAAGATGAAAAGAGACAAAGAAGGCCATTACATAATGGTAAAGGGATCAATTCAACAAGAAGAGCTAACTCTCCTAAATATACATGGACCAAACACAGGAGCACCCAGATTCATAAAGCAAGTCCTGAGTGATGTACAAAGGGACTTAAACTCCCACACAATAATCATGGGAGATTGTAACACCCTACCGTCAACATTAGACAGATCAATGAGACAGAAAGTGAACAAGGATATCCAGGAATTGAACTCAGCTCTGCACAAAGTGGACTTAATAGACATCTACAGAACTCTCCACCCCAAATCAACAGAATATACATTTTTTTCAGCACCACACCACACCTATTCCAAAATCGATCACATAGTTGGAAGTAAAGCTCTCCTCAGCAAATGTAAAAGAATGGAAATTATAACAAACTGTCTCTCAGACCACAGTGCAATCAAACTAGAACTCAGGATTAAGAAACTCACTCAAAACCACTCAACTACATGGAAACTGAACAACCTGCTCCTGAATGACTACTGGGTACATAATGAAATGAAGGCAGAAATAAAGATGTTCTTGAAACCAACGAGAACAAAGACAAAACATACCAGAATTTCTGGGACACATTCAAAGCAGTGAGTGGAGGGAAATTTATAGCACTAAATGCCCCCTAGAGAAAGCAGGAAAGATCCAAAAATGACACCCTAACATCACAATTAAGAGAACTAGAAAAGCAACAACAAACACACTCAAAAGCTCGCAGAAGGCCAGAGATAACTAAAATCAGATCAGAACTGAAGGAAATAGAGACACAAAAAGCACTTCAAAAAATTAATGAATCCAGGAGCTGGTTTTTAGAAAAGATCAACAAAATTGATGGACCGCTACCAAGACTAACAAAGAGGAAAAGAGAGAAGAATCAAATAGATATGATAAAAATGAAAAAGGGGATACTCACCACCGATCCCACAGCACTACACTCTACCATCAGAGAATACTACAAACACCTCTACACAAATATGCTAGAAAATCTAAAAGAACTGGATAAATTCCTCGACAAATATACCTCCCAAGACTAAACCAGGAAGAAGTTGACTCTCTGAATAGACCAATAACAGGCTCTGAAATTGTGGCAATAATCAATAGCTTACCAACCAAAAAAGAGAATTTCAGACCAATATCCTTGATGAACATTGATGCAAAATCAATAAATGTAATCCAGCATATAAACAGAACCAAAGACAAAACATACCAGAATTTCTGGGACACATTCAAAGCAGTGAGTGGAGGGAAATTTATAGCACTAAATGCCCCCTAGAGAAAGCAGGAAAGATCCAAAAATGACACCCTAACATCACAATTAAGAGAACTAGAAAAGCAACAACAAACACACTCAAAAGCTCGCAGAAGGCCAGAGATAACTAAAATCAGATCAGAACTGAAGGAAATAGAGACACAAAAAGCACTTCAAAAAATTAATGAATCCAGGAGCTGGTTTTTAGAAAAGATCAACAAAATTGATGGACCGCTACCAAGACTAACAAAGAGGAAAAGAGAGAAGAATCAAATAGATATGATAAAAATGAAAAAGGGGATATCACCACCGATCCCACAGAAATACAATCTACCATCAGAGAATACTACAAAACCTCTACACAAATATGCTAGAAAATCTAAAAGAAATGGATAAATTCCTCGACAAATATACCTCCCAAGACTAAACCAGGAAGAAGTTGACTCTCTGAATAGACCAATAACAGGCTCTGAAATTGTGGCAATAATCAATAGCTTACCAACCAAAAAAGAGAATTTCAGACCCATATCCTTGATGAACATTGATGCAAAAATCCTCAATAAAATACTGGCAAACTGAATCCAGCAGCACATCAAAAAGCTTACACACCATGATCAAGTGGGCTTCTTCCCTGATGCAAGGCTGGTTCAACATATGCAAATCAATAAATGTAATCCAGCATATAAACAGAACCAAAGACAAAAACACATGATTATCTCAATAGATGCAGAAAAGGCCTTTGACAAAATTCAACAACGCTTCATACTAAGAACTCTCAATAAATTAGGTATTGATGGGACGTATCTCAAAATAATAAGAGCTATCTATGACAAACCTACAGCCAATATCATACTGAATGGGCAAAACTGGAAGCATTCCCTTTGAAAACTGGCACAAGACAGGGATGTTATTCTCACCAGCCCTATTCAACATAGTGCTGGAAGTTCTGGCCAGGGCAATCAGGCAGGAGAAGGAAATAAAGGGTATTCAATTAGGAAAAGAGGAAGTCAAATTGTCCCTGTTTGCAGATGACATGATTGTATATCTAGAAAACCCCATTGTCTCAGCCCAAAATCTCCTAAATCTGATTAGCAACTTCAGCAAAGTCTCAGGATACAAAGTCAATGTACAAAAGTCACAAGCATTCTTGTACACCAATCACAGACAAACAGAGAGCCAAATCATGAGTGAACTCCCATTCACAATTGCTTCAAAGAGAATCAAATACCTAGGAATCCAACTTAGAAGGGATGTGAAGGACCCTTCAAGGAGAACTATAAACCACTGCTCAATGAAATAAAAGAGGATACAAACAAATGGAAGAACATTCCATGCTCATGGGTTGGAAGAATCAATATCGTGAAAATGGCCATACTGTCCAAGGTAATTTATAGATTCAATGCCATCCCCATCAAGCTACCAATGACATTGTGCACATGTACCCTAAAACCTAAAGTATAATAATAAAAAAAGAAGATATTTCCTTTTTCACCTAGGCCTCAAAGTGCTCACAAATATCCCTTAGATTCTACAAATAGACTGTTTTCAAACTGCTCAATCAAAAGACTGGTTCAACTCTGTGAGATGAATGCACACATCACAAAGTGGTTTCTCAGAAAGTTTCTGTCAAGTTTTTATGTGATGATATTTCCTTTTTCACCATAGTCCTCAAACTGCTCACAAATATCCCTTTGCGGATCCTACCAGAACAGAGTTTCCAATCTGCTCAATGAAAAGAAACATTTACCACTGTGAGATGAACACATACATCACAAAGCAGTTTCTCATAAACCTTCTTTCTAGTTTTTATGTGATGATATTTCCTTTTCACCAAGGCTTCATAGAGCTCACAAATATCCCTTTGCAGATTTTACAAAAGGACTGTTACCAAACTGCTCAATCAAAAGAATGGTTCAATTCTGTGACATGAGTGCACATATCACAAAGAAGTGTCTCAGAAAGCTTCTGTCTAGTTTTATGTGAAGATATTTCCTTTTTCACCGTAGGCCTCATAGAGCTGACAAATATCCCTTTGCAGATTCTACAAAAAGTCTGTTTCCAAACTGCTCAATCAAAAGACTGGTTCAACTCTGTGAGATGAATGCACACATCACAAAGTGGTTTCTCAGAAAGCTTCTGTCTAATTTTTATGTGAAGATATTTCCTTTTCACCACAGGCTTCATAGTGCTCACAAATATCCCTTGTAGATTCTACAAATAGACTGTTTCCAAACTGCTCAATCAAAAGACTGGTTCAACTCTGTGAGATGAATGCACACATAAACAGGAAGTTTCTCAGAAACTTCTGTCAAGTTTTTATGTGATGATATTTCCTTTTTCACCATAGTCCTCAAACTGCTCACAAATATCCCTTTGTAGATTCTACAAAAAGACTTTTTCCAAACTGCTCAATCAAAAGAATGGTTCAATTCTGTGACATGAGTGCACATATCACAAAGAAGTGTCTCAGAAAGCTTCTGTCTAGTTTTTATGTGAATATATTTCCTTTTCACCATAGGCCTCAAAGTGCTCACAATATCCCTTTGCAGATTCTACAAAAAGACTTTTTCCAAACTGCTCACAAATATCCCTTTGCAGATTCTACAAAAAGACTTTTTCCAAACTGCTCAATCAAAAGAATGGTTCAATTCTGTGACATGAGTGCACATATCACAAAGAAGTGTCTCAGAAAGCTTCTGTCTAGTTTTTATGTGATGTATTTCCTTTTTCACCACAGGCTTCATAGTGCTCACAAATATCCCTTTGCAGATTCTACAAAAAGACTGTTTCCAAAATGGTCAATCAATAGAAAGTTTTAACTCTGTGAGATGAATTCACACATCACAAGGTAGTTTCTCAGAATCCTTCTTTCCAGTTTTTATGTGAAGATATTTCCTTTTTCACCATAGGCTTCAAAGCGCTCACAAATATCCCTTTGCAGATTTTACAAAAGGACTGTTACCAAACTGCTCAATCAAAAGAATGGTTCAATTCTGTGACATGAGTGCACATATCACAAAGAAGTGTCTCAGAAAGCTTCTGTCTAGTTTTTATGTGAATATATTTCCTTTTCACCACAGGCTTCATAGTGCTCACAAATATCCCTTGTAGATTCTACAAAAAGACTGTTTCCAAAATGGTCAATCAATAGAAAGTTTTAACTCTGTGAGATGAATTCACACATCACAAGGTAGTTTCTCAGAATCCTTCTTTCCAGTTTTATGTGAATATATTTCCTTTTCACCACAGGCTTCATAGTGCTCACAAATATCCCTTGTAGATTCTACAAAAATACTGTTTCCAAACTGCTCAATCAAAAGCATGGTTCAACTCTGTGAGATGAATGCATACATTACAAAGCAGTTTCTCATAAACCTTCTTTCTAGTTTTTATGTGAAGATATTTCCTTTTTCACCATAGTCCTCAAACTGCTCACAAATATCCCTTTGCAGATTTTACAAAAGGACTGTTACCAAACTGCTCAATCAAAAGAATGGTTCAATTCTGTGACATGAGTGCACATATCACAAAGAAGTGTCTCAGAAAGCTTCTGTCTAGTTTTTATGTGAATATATTTCCTTTTCACCACAGGCTTCATAGTGCTCACAAATATCCCTTGTAGATTCTACAAAAAGACTGTTTCCAAAATGGTCAATCAATAGAAAGTTTTAACTCTGTGAGATGAATTCACACATCACAAGGTAGTTTCTCAGAATCCTTCTTTCCAGTTTTATGTGAATATATTTCCTTTTTCACCATAGGCTTCAAAGCGCTCTCAAATATCCCTTTGTAGATTCTACAAAAAGACTGTTTCCAAACTGCTCAATCAAAAGCATGGTTCAACTCTGTGAGATGAATGCATACATCACAAAGCAGTTTCTCAGAAACTTCTGTCAAGTTTTTATGTGATGATATTTCCTTTTTCACCATAGTCCTCAAACTGCTCACAAATATCCCTTTGCGGATCCTACCAGAACAGAGTTTCCAATCTGCTCAATGAAAAGAAACATTTACCACTGTGAGATGAACACATACATCACAAAGCAGTTTCTCATAAACCTTCTTTCTAGTTTTTATGTGAAGATATTTCCTTTTTCACCGTAGGCCTCATAGAGCTGACAAATATCCCTTTGCAGATTCTACAAAAAGTCTGTTTCCAAACTGCTCAATCAAAAGACTGGTTCAACTCTGTGAGATGAATGCACACATCACAAAGCAGTTTCTCATAAACCTTCTTTCTAGTTTTTATGTGATGATATTTCCTTTTCACCACAGGCTTCATAGTGCTCACAAATATCCCTTTGCAGATTCTACAAAAAGACTGTTTCCAAAATGGTCAATCAATAGAAAGTTTTAACTCTGTGAGATGAATTCACACATCACAAGGTAGTTTCTCAGAATCCTTCTTTCCAGTTTTATGTGAATATATTTCCTTTGTCAGCGGAGGCCTCATAGCGCTGACAAATATCCCTTTGCAGATTCTACAAAAAGTCTGTTTCCAAACTGCTCAATCAAAAGACCGGTTCATCTCTGTGAGATGAATGCACACATCACAGGGAGGTTTCTCAGAATACTTCTGTCTATTTTTTATGTGAAGATATTTCCTTTTTCACCAAAGGCCTCAAAGCACTCACAAATATCTCCTTTCAGATTCTGCAAGAACAGAGTATCCAAACTGATTAATCAAAAGAATGGTTCAACTCTGTGAGATGAATGCA
Organism: Hoolock leuconedys; assembly: GCA_023748175.1. Taxonomy (NCBI): domain Eukaryota; kingdom Metazoa; phylum Chordata; class Mammalia; order Primates; family Hylobatidae; genus Hoolock; species Hoolock leuconedys. Next base: position 7,666 of record JAKGGE010002735.1, on the reverse strand, counting down.
CACATAAACATGAATTTTCTCAGAAAGCTTCTGTCTACGTTTTTATGTGATGATATTTCCTTTTCACCAAAGGCCCCAAAGCACTCACAAATATCCCATTGTAGATTCTACAAAAAGTCTGTTTCATAACTGCTCAATCAAAAGACTGGTTCAACTCTGTGAGATGAATGCACACATCACAAAGTGGTTTCTCAGAAAGCTTCTGTCTAATTTTTATGTGAAGATATTTCCTTTTCACCAAAGGCCTCAAAGCACTCACAAATATCTCCTTCAGATTCTGCAAGAACAGAGTATCCAAACTGATTAATCAAAAGAATGGTTCAACTCTGTGAGATGAATGCACACATAAACAGGAAGTTTCTCAGTAAGCTTCTTTCTAATTTTTTTGTGAAGATATTTCCTTTTCACCATAGGCCTCAAAGTGCTCACAAATATCCCTTTGCAGATTCTACAAAAAGACTTTTTCCAAACTGCTCAATCAAAAGAATGGTTCAATTCTGTGACATGAGTGCACAAATCACAAAGAAGTGTCTCAGAAAGCTTCTGTCTAGTTTTAATGTGAGATATTTCCTTTTCACCATAGGCTTCAAAGCGCTCACAAATATCCCTTTGCAGATTTTACAAAAGGACTGTTACCAAACTGCTCAATCAAAAGAATGGTTCAACTCTGTGAGATGAATGCACACATAAACAGGAAGTTTCTCAGAAACTTCTGTCAAGTTTTTATGTGATGATATTTCCTTTTCACCACAGGCTTCATAGTGCTCACAAATATCCCTTGCAGATTCTACAAAAAGTCTGTTTCCAAACTGCTCAATCAAAAGACTGGTTCAACTCTGTGAGATGAATGCACACATCACAAAGTGGTTTCTCAGAAAGCTTCTGTCTAATTTTTATGTGAAGATATTTCCTTTCTCATCCTAGGCCTCAAAGCACTCACAAATATCTCCTTCAGATTCTGCAAGAACAGAGTATCCAAACTGATTAATCAAAAGAATGCTTCACATGAAAACCCTAGAAGAAAACCTAGGCAATACCATTCAGGACATAAGCATGGGCAAGGTCTTCATGTCAAAACAACAAAAGCAATGGCAACAAAATCCACAATTGACAAATGGGATCTAATTAAACTAAAGAGCTTCTGCACAGCAAAAGAAACCACCATCAGAGTGAACAGGCCTCCTAAAGAATGGGAGAAAATTTTTGCAACCTAATCATCTGACAAAGGGCTAATATCCAGAATCTACAATGAGCTCAGACAAATTTAAAAGAAAAAAAGAACAACCCCATAAAAAAGTGGGTGAAGGATATGAACAGACACTTCAAAAGAAGACATTTATGCAGCCAATGAACAAATGAAAAATGCTCAACATCACTGGCCTTGAGAGGAATGCTTATCAAAACCACAATGAGATACCATCTCACACCAGTTAGTATGACGATCATTAAAATATCAGGAAACAACTGGTGCTGGAGAGGATGTGAGAAATAGGAACACTTTTGCACTGTTGGTGGGACCATAAACTAGTTCACCCATTGTGGAAGTCAGTGTGGCGATTCCTCAGGGATCTAGAACTAGAAATACCATTTGACCCAGCCATCCCATGACTGGGTATGCACCGAAAGGATTATAAATCATGCTACTATAAAGACACATGAACACATATGTTTATAGTGGCACTATTCACAATAGCAAAGACTTGGAACCAATCTAAATGTCCAACAATGATAGACAGGATGAAGAAAATGTGGCACATATATGTCATGAAATACTATACGACCATAAAAATGATGAGTTCATGTCATTTGTAGGGACATGGATGAAGCTGGAAACCATCATTCTCAGCAAACTATCACAAGGACAAAAAATCAAACACCACATCTTCTCACTCACAGTTGGGAATTGAACAATGAGAACACATGGACACAAGAAGGGAACATCACACACCACACACCAGGGACTGTTGTCGGGTGGGGAAAGGGGGGAGGGATAGCATTAGGAGATATACCTAATGCTAAATGATGAGCTCATGGGTGCAGCACACAAACATGGCACATGTATACATATGAAACAAAGCTGCACGTTGTACTCATGTACCCTAAAACCTAAAGTACAAAAATAATAATAAATAAATAAATAAATAAATAAACCCAGAGCTCCAAAAAAAAAAAAATAATAATAAATAAATAAATAAATAAATAAATAAATAAATAAATAAATAAATAAATAAATAAATAAATAAATAAATAAATAAATAAATAAATAAATAAATAAATAAATAAATAAATAAATAAATAAATAAATAAATAAATAAATAAACCCAGAGCTCCAAAAAAAAAAAAAAAATGGTTCAACTCTATGAGATGAAAGCACACATCATATATAAGTTTCTCAGAAAGCTTCTGTCTACATTTTATATGAAGATATTTCAGGAGCCAAGATGGCCAAATAAGAACAGCTCTGGTCTACAGCTCCCAGCGTGAGCAACACAGAAGATGGGTGATTTCTGCATTTCCATTTGAGGTACTGGGTTCATCTCACTAGGGAGTGCCAAACAGTGGGTGCAGGACAGTCAGTGCAGCGCACTGTGTGCGAGCTGAAGCAGGGTGAGGCATTGCCTTACTCAGGAAGCACAAGGGGTCAGGGAGTTCTCTTAAGCAAAAGGGGTAACAGATGGCACCTGGAAAGTCAGGTCAGTCCCACCCTAATACTGTGCTTTTCCAATGGGCTTGGAAAATGGCACACCAGGAGATTGTGTCCCGCAACTGGATTGGAGGATCCTATGCCCACGGAGTCTTGCTGATTGCCAGCACAGCAGTCTGAGATCAAACTGCAGGGCAGCAGCGAGGCTAGGGAGGGGCACCTGCCATTGCCCAGGCTTGCTAGGGAAACAAAGCAGCCAGGAAGCTCGAACTGGGTGGAGCCCACCACAGCTCAAGGAGGCCTGCCTGCCTCTATAGGCTCCACCTCTGGGGCAGGGCACAGACATACAGTCAGCAGGAACCTCTGCAGACTTAAATGTCCCTGTCTGACAGCTTTGAAGAGAGTAGTCGTCCTCCCAGCATGCAGCTGGAGATCTGAGAACGGGTAGACTGCCTCCCAAAGTGGGTCCCTGAACCCCGAGCAGCCTAATTGGAAGGCACACCCCAGTAGGGACAGACTGACACCTCACTCGGCCACACACTCCTCTGAGACAAAACTTCCAGAGGAACTGTCAGACAGCTGAATTTGTGGTCTCATGAAAATCAGCTGTTCTGCAGCCACTGCTGCTGACACCCAGCCAAACAGCACCTGGAGTGGACCTCTAGCACAATCCAACAGACCTGCAGCTGAGGGTCCTGTCTGGTAGAAGGAAAACTAACAAACAGAAAGGACATCAACACCAAAAACCCATCTGTACATCACCATCATCAAAGACCAGAAGTAGATAAAACCACAAAGATGGGGAAAACAGCAGAAAACTGTAAACGCTAAAAGCAGAGCACCTCTCCTCCTCCAAAGGAACGTAGTTCCTCACCAGCAATGGAACAAAGCTGGATGGAGAATGACTTTGACGAGTTGAGAGAAGAAGTCTTCAGATGATCAAACTACTCTGAGCTATGGGAGGAAATTCAAAACAATAGCAAAGAGTTGGAACCAACCCAAATATCCAACAATGATAGACTGATTAAGAAAATGTTGCATATATTCACCATGGAATACTATGCAGCCATAAAAATGATGAGTTCATGTCCTTGTAGAGACATGGATGAAACTGGAAAACATCATTCTCAGTAAACTATCACAAGGACAAAACCAAACACCGCATGTTCTCACTCAGGAAGCACAAGGGGTCAGGGAGTTCTCTTCCTAGTCAAAAAAAGGTAACAGATGGCACCTGGAAAGTCAGGTCAGTCCCACCCTAATACTGTGCTTTTCCAATGGCTTGGAAAATGGCACACCAGGAGATTGTGTCCCGCAACTGGATTGGAGGATCCTATGCCCACGGAGTCTTGCTGATTGCTAGCACAGCAGTCTGAGATCAAACTGCAGGGCAGCAGCGAGGCTAGGGAGGGGCACCTGCCATTGCCCAGGCTTGCTAGGGAAACAAAGCAGCCAGGAAGCTCGAACTGGGTGGAGCCCACCACAGCTCAAGGAGGCCTGCCTGCCTCTATAGGCTCCACCTCTGGGGCAGGGCACAGACATACAGTCAGCAGGAACCTCTGCAGACTTAAATGTCCCTGTCTGACAGCTTTGAAGAGAGTAGTCGTCCTCCCAGCATGCAGCTGAGATCTGAGAACGGGTAGACTGCCTCCCAAAGTGGGTCCCTGAACCCCGAGCAGCCTAATTGGAAGGCACACCCCAGTAGGGACAGACTGACACCTCACTCGGCCACACACTCCTCTGAGACAAAACTTCCAGAGGAACTGTCAGACAGCTGAATTTGTGGTCTCATGAAAATCAGCTGTTCTGCAGCCACTGCTGCTGACACCCAGCCAAACAGCACCTGGAGTGGACCTCTAGCACAATCCAACAGACCTGCAGCTGAGGGTCCTGTCTGGTAGAAGGAAAACTAACAAACAGAAAGGACATCAACACCAAAAACCCATCTGTACATCACCATCATCAAAGACCAGAAGTAGATAAAACCACAAAGATGGGGAAAACAGCAGAAAACTGTAAACGCTAAAAGCAGAGCACCTCTCCTCCTCCAAAGGAACGTAGTTCCTCACCAGCAATGGAACAAAGCTGGATGGAGAATGACTTTGACGAGTTGAGAGAAGAAGTCTTCAGATGATCAAACTACTCTGAGCTATGGGAGGAAATTCAAAACAATAGCAAAGAGTTGGAACCAACCCAAATATCCAACAATGATAGACTGATTAAGAAAATGTTGCATATATTCACCATGGAATACTATGCAGCCATAAAAATGATGAGTTAATGGGTGCAGCAAAACAACATGGCACATGGATACATATGTAACAAACCTGCACATTGTGCACATGTACCCTAAAACCCAAAGCATAATACTAATAAAAAAAGGAAAACAAGAGATCATTCAAAAATAAAAATAAAAAAACTTTGAAAACATACATGTGCATGTGTCTTTATAGCAGCATGATTTATAGTCCTTGGGATATATACCCAGTAATGTGTTGGCTGGGTCAAATGGTATTTCCAGCTCTAGATCCCTGAGGAATCGCCACACTGACTTCCAAAATGGTTGAACTAGTTTACAGTCCCACCAACAGTGTAAAAGTGTTCCTAGTTCTCCACATCCCTCCAGCACCTGTTGTCTCATGACTTTTTAATGATGGCCATTCTAACTGGTGTGAGATGGTATCTCATTGTGGTTTTGATTTGCATTTCTCTGATGCTATTCACAATAGCAAAGAGTTGGAACCAACCCAAATATCCAACAATGATAGACTGATTAAGAAAATGTTGCATATATTCACCATGGAATACTATGCAGCCATAAAAATGATGAGTTAATGGGTGCAGCAAAACAACATGGCACATGGATACATATGTGTAACAAACCTGCACATTGTGCACATGTACCCTAAAACCTAAAGCATAATACTAATAAAAAAAGGAAAACAAGAGATCATTCAAAAATAAAAAAATAAAAATAAAAAATAAAAATAAAAAAATACAAAAAAACTTTGAAAACATACATGTGCATGTGTCTTTATAGCAGCATGATTTATAGTCCTTGGGTATATACCCAGTAATGTGTTGGCTGGGTCAAATGGTATTTCCAGCTCTAGATCCCTGATGAATCGCCACACTGACTTCCAAAATGGTTGAACTAGTTTACAGTCCCACCAACAGTGTAAAAGTGTTCCTAGTTCTCCACATCCCTCCAGCACCTGTTGTCTCATGACTTTTTAATGATGGCCATTCTATCTGGTGTGAGATGGTATCTCATTGTGGTTTTGATTTGCATTTCTCTGATGCTATTCACAATAGCAAAGAGTTGGAACCAACCCAAATATCCAACAATGATAGACTGATTAAGAAAATGTTGCATATATTCACCATGGAATACTATGCAGCCATAAAAATGATGAGTTAATGGGTGCAGCAAAACAACATGGCACATGGATACATATGTAACAAACCTGCACATTGTGCACATGTACCCTAAAACCTAAAGCATAATACTAATAAAAAAAGGAAAACAAGAGATCATTCAAAAATAAAAAAATAAAAATAAAAAAAACTTTGAAAAAAAATTAGACGAACAGATAACTAGAATAACCAATGCAGAGAAGGGCTTAAAGGAGCTGATGGAGTTGAAAGCCAAGTTTCGAGAACTACGTGAAGATTGCAGAAGCCTCGGTAGCTGATGCTATCAACCGGAAGACAGGGTATCAATGATGGAAGATGAAATGAATGAAATGAAGTGAGAAGGGAAGTTTAGAGAAAAAAGAATAAAAAGAAATGAACAAAGACTCCAAGAAATTTGGGACTATGTGAAAACAACAAACCTACCTCTGATTGGTGTACCTGAAAGTGATGGGGAGAATACAATCAAGTTGGAAAACACTCTACAAGATATTATCCAGGAGAACTTCCCCAATCTAGCAAGGTGGGTCAAGATTCAGATTCAGGAAATACAGAGAACGCCACAAAGATACTCCTCGAGAAGAGCAACCCAAGACACATAATTGTCAGATTCACCAAAGTTGAAATGAAGGAAAAATGTCAAGGGCAGCCAGAGAGAAAGGTGGGTTACCCACAAAGTGAAGCCCATCAGACTAACAGCTCATCTCTCGGCAGAAACTCTACAAGCCAGAAGAGAGTGGGGGCCGATATTCAACATTCTTAAAGAAAAGAATTTTCAACCCAGAATTTCATATACAGACAAACTGAGCTTCCTAAGAGAAGGAGAAATAAAATACTTTACAGACAAGCAAATGCTGAGTGATTTTGTCATCACCAGGCCTGCCCTAAAAGAGCTCCTGAAGAAAGCACTAAACATGGAAAGGAACAACCAGTACCAGTCACTGCAAAAACATGCCAAATTGTAAAGACCATCGAGGCTAGGAAGAAACTGCAACAACTAACGAGCAAAATAACCAGCTAACATCATAATGACAAGATCAAATTCACACATAACAATATTAACTTTAATGTAAATGGGCTAAATGCTCCAATTAAAAGACACAGACTGGCAAACTGGATAAGAAGTCAAGACCCATCAGTGTGCTGTATTCAGGAAACCCATCTCACATGCAGAGACACACATAGACTCAAAATAAAGGGATGGAGGAAGATCTATGAAGCAAATAGAAAACCAAAAAAGGCAGGGGTACCAATCCTAGTCTCTGATAAAATAGACTTTAAACCAACAAAGATGAAAAGAGACAAAGAAGGCCATTACATAATGGTAAAGGGATCAATTCAACAAGAAGAGCTAACTCTCCTAAATATACATGGACCAAACACAGGAGCACCCAGATTCATAAAGCAAGTCCTGAGTGATGTACAAAGGGACTTAAACTCCCACACAATAATCATGGGAGATTGTAACACCCTACCGTCAACATTAGACAGATCAATGAGACAGAAAGTGAACAAGGATATCCAGGAATTGAACTCAGCTCTGCACAAAGTGGACTTAATAGACATCTACAGAACTCTCCACCCCAAATCAAATGGTGAATATACATC
>JAKGGE010002231.1:0-20004 GCA_023748175.1 Hoolock leuconedys | reverse complement strand
CAACAACTAACGAGCAAAAATACAACTAGCTAACATCATAATGACAAGATCAAATTCACATAACAATATTAACTTAATGTAAATGGGCATAAATGCTCCAATTAAAAGACAATAGACTGGCAAACTGGATAAGAAGGTCATGACCCATCAGTGCTGTACTAGGAAACCCATCTCACATGCAGGAGACACATAGACTCCAAAATGAAGGGATGATGCAGATCACAGCAAATAGAGTTCAAAAAAAGGTAGGTACCTAATCCTAGTCTCTGATAAAATAGACTTAAACTAACAAAGATGAAAAAAAGAGACAAAGAAGGCCAAGGCATAATGGTAAAGGGATCAATTCAACAAGAAGAGCTAACTCTCCTAAATATACATGGACCAAACACAGGAGGCACCTAGATTCATAAAGTAAGTCCCAGGAGTGATGCAATGCGACTTAAACTCCCACACAATAATCATGGAGATTGTAATGAACCCTACCGTCAACATTAGACAGATCAATGAGACAGAAAGTGAACAAGGATCCAGGAATTGAACTCAGTCGGCACAAAGTGGACTTTAAATAGACATCTACAGAACCTCCACCCCAAATCGAACAGGTGAATATACATCTTTTCATAACTAATCATGGTGTATATGCCACATTTTTCTTTATCCAATTATCATTGATGAACATTTGGGTTAGTTCAAGTCTTTGCTATTGTAAATGGTGGGTAAACATGTGTGTCCATGTGTCTTTATGGTAAGGAGTGATTTATAACCCTTTGGGTATATACCTAGTAATGGTGCTGGGTCAAATGGTATTTCTGGTTCCTATATCCTTGAGGAATCCCTTACTGTCTTCCACAATGAATGAACTAATATACACTCCACCAACAATGTAAAAGAGATCCTCCCTATTTTCTCAGCATCCTCACCAGCATCTGTTGTTTTCTAGACTTCTTAATGATTGCCATTGTAACTGACATGAGATGGTATTTCATTGTGGTTTTGATTTGCATTTCTCTAATGACAATTGATAATGACAAGCTTTTTTTTTTTAATATGGGCTGTTGGCCACATAAATGTGTCTTCTTTTTGAGGGGTGTCTGTTCATATCCTTTGCCCACTTTTGATGTGGTTGTTTGTTTTCTTGTAAAATTTGTTTTAAGTTCTTTAGCCAGATTCTGGATATTAGCCCTTTGTCAGATGGGTAGATGGCACAAATTTTCTCCCATTCTGTACATTGCCTGTGTTCACTCCTGATGATGGTTGCTTTTGCTGTGCAGAAACTCTTTGGTTAGTGGAATCCCGTTGTCAGTTTGGCTTTTGTTGCCATTGCTTTTGGTGTTTTAGTCATGAAGTCTTTGCTCAGCCTATGTCCTCAATATGGGTATTGCCCTAGGTTTTCTTTTAGGGTTTTTTATAGTTTTAGGTTTTACATTTAGTGTAATTCATCTTTAATTAATTTTTGTATAAGATTGGCGGGAGGCAGTTTCCAGTTTTTCTGCATATGGCTAGTCAGTTTTCCCAGTACCATTTATTAAATGGGGAATCCTTTCCCCATTGCTTGTTTTTGTTAGGTTTGTGTCGAAGAAGATCAGATGGTTGTAGATGTGTGGTGGGTGTTATTTCCTGGGGCCTCTGTTTCTGTTCTATTGGTCCTATATCTCTGTTTTGAGGTACCAGTACCATGCTGTTTTGTTTACTGTAGCCTTGTAGTATGGTTAGAAGTTGGGTAGCATAATGCCTCCAACTTTGTTCTTTTTGCTTAGGATTGACTTGGCTATATGGGCTCTTTTTGGTTCCATATGGAAATTTAAAGTAGTTTTTTCTTATTCTGTGAAGAGTCAATGGTAGCTTGATGGGAGTAACATTGAATCAATAAATTACTTTAAGGCAGGTATGGCCATTTTCATCATATTGATTTTTCTATCATGAGCATGGAATGTTTTTTTTCATTTGTTTGTTTCCTCTCTTATTTCCTTGAGCAGTGGTTTGTAGTTCTCCCTTGAGGGTCAACAGTTTCTGCTTAAGTTGTGTTCTTAGGTATTTTATTTTCTTTGGCAAAGCAATTATGAATGGGGTTCTCGTAATTTGGCTCTCTGCTTGTCTATTATTGGTGTATACAAGGATACTTGTGATTTTTTACATTGATTTTGTATCCCGATACTTTGCTTTGAAGTTGTTTATCAGCTTAAAAGGGGTTTTGGGGCTGAGAGAATGGGTTTTCTAAATATATAATCATGTCATCTGCAAGAGGGGCAATTTGACTTCCTCTCTTCCTATTTGAATACTCTTTATTTCTTTCTCTTGCCTGATTGCTTGGGCTGGGCACAATACTATGTTGAATAGGGTGGTAAGAGGAGCACTTGCTGTGCTGGTTTTCAAAGGAATGCTTCCAGCTTTTTGCCATTCAGTATGATATTGGCTATGGGTTTGTCATAAACAACTCTTATTATTTTGATATATGTTGTCAATACCTAGTTTATTGAGTCTTTTTTAGCATGAAGGAGTGTTGAATTTTATTTGGAGCCTTTTTGTGTCTATTGAGAGATAATCATGTGATTTTTTGTCATTAGTTCTGTTTGTGTGATGGATTGTTTATTCATTTGTGTATGTTGAACCAGCCTTGCATCCCTATTTGGGACAGGGGCTGGGATATTCGTGGTGGATAAGCTTTTGATGTGCTGGTTCAGTTTACTAGTATTTTATTGAGGATTTTATTATCAATGTTCATCAGTGATATTGGCTGTAGAATTCTTTTTATTTGTCTCTATACCAGGAATCGGATGGAACAGGACTAGATTGAATCCTCTTTTTAATACTACTGGTAACTAGTTTCAGAAGAATGAGTCATAGCTCCTCTCTGTACCTCTGGTAGAAATTAGCTATTGAATCATAATGTGGTCCTGGGCTTTTCTTTTGGTTGGTAGGCTAGTAATTACTGTCTCAATTTCAAAGACTGTTATTGGTCTATTCAGGGATTCAACTTTTTCCTGGTTTGAGTCTTGGAAGGGTGTATGTGCCCAGGAATTTATCCATTTTTTCTAGATTTTCTAGTTTATTTGCTTTAAAGGTGTTTATAGTATTCTCTGATGGTAGTTTGTATTTCTGTGGGATCAGTGGTGCTATCCCTCTTTATCATTTTTTATTGGGTCTATTTGGTTCTTCTCTCTTTTCTTCCCCAACCTTTATTGGTCTGGCTAGCTGTCTATCTGTTTTTTGTTAATCTTTTCAAACACCAGCTCTGGATTTATTGATTTTTTGAAGGTTTTTACATCCTTTCCTATCTCTTTCCGGTTCTGCTCTGATCTTAGTTATTTCTTGTCTTCTGCTAGGTTTTGAATTTGTTTGCTCTTGCCCTAGTTTTTAATTGTGATGTTAAAAGGTGTCAGATTTTAGATCTTTCCCACTTTCTGATGTGGGCATTTAATGCTATAAATTTCCTTCTAAACACTGCTTTAGCTGTGTCGGGATTCTGAATGTGTGTCTTTGTTCTCATTGGTTTCAAGAACATCTTTATTTCTGCCTTCATTTAGTTATTTACAGAACGTTTGGGGCTTAGGTTGTTCGGTTCCATGTGGTTGTGCGGTTTTGGTGAGTTTCTTAATCCTGAGTTTTAATTTGATTGCACTGTGGTTGGAGAGGCTGTTTGTTAATATTTCCATTATTTTGCATTTGCTGAGGTGTTTACTTCCAATTATGTAGTCAACTTTTAGAATAAGTGCTATGGTGCTGAAAAGAATGTATATTCTGTTGATTTAAGGTGGAAGTTCTGTAGATATGTATTGAGTCCACTTGGTCCAAGGCTGAGTTCAAGTCCTGAATATCCTTGTTAATTTTCTGTCTCGTTGATCTGTCTAATATTGACAATGAAGGTGTAAAAGAATTTCAATATGCTGGTATGGGAGTCTAGTCTCTTTGGCAGGTCTCTAGAGACTTGCTTTATGAATCTGGGTGCTCTTAATGACCCAGTTCTAGCGTATATATTTAGGATAGTTAGCTCTTCTTGTTGCATTGATCCTTTTGCCATTATGTAATGCCCTTCTTTGTCTTTTGATCTTTGTTGGTTTAAAATCTGTTTTATCAGAGACTAGGATTGCAACCTAAAACGGCAACTTCTTCCTCCATCCCTTTATTTGAGCTTATGTGTGTCTTTTCACATTGAAATGGGTCTCCCTGAACTACAACACATAATGGGTCTTAACTCTTCATCCAATTTACCAGTCCTGTGTCTTTTAATTGGAGGATTTAGCCCATTTACATTTAAGGTTAATATTGCTATGTGTGAATTTGATCCTGTCATCATGATACTAGCTAGTTCAAACTGGCATTAGTTGATGTGAACTGCTATAATTAGTCGTTGGTCTTTATATTTTGGTGTGTTTTGCAGTGGCTGGTACCAGTTTTTCTTTTCCATATTTACTGTTTCCCTTCGGGAACTCTTGTAAAGAGCAGGCCTGGTGGTGACAAAATCCTCGAAAGGGTTTTATTTCTCGTCCATATTTGAAACAGTTTGGCTGGATATGAAGTTCTGGGTTGAAAATTCTTTTCTTTAAGAATGTTGAATATTGGCCCCCACTCTCTTCTGGCTTGTAGGGTTTCTGCAAGAGATTCACCATTAGTGTGATGGGCTTCCCTTTATAGTAATGTGAGAACTGTTTCTCTCCTGGCTGTATAACACTTTTTCCTTTATTTCAACCTTGGAGGATGAGTTTATCTTTAGAACAGTAACAGTGGACAACTTCTCATCTTTGGGACATGTTGGCCTGTCTTTCTAGGTTGGGGAAGTTCTTCTGGATAATATCTTGCAAAGTGTTTTCCAACTTGGTTTCCATTTATCCCCATCCCTTTCAGGGACCCCAATCCAGTGTGGTCTTTTCACATAGTCCATATTTCTTGGAGGCTTTGTTCATTCCTTTTCAGTCTACTTTTCTCTAATCTTGTCTTCCACGCGCCTCATTTTAGTAAGTTGATCTCTGAGTCTCTGATATCCTTTCTTTCACTTGATCCAATTCAGCTGTGGATACGTGTGTATGTTTCACAAAGTTCTTGTGCTGTGTTTTCATCTCCATCAGGTCATTTATACTCTTCTTTAAACTGGTTATTCTAGTTAGCAGTTAGGTCTAACCTTTTGTCAAGGTTCTTAGCTTCCTTGCATTGGGTTGGAACATGCTCACTTTAAGCTCAGAGAGGTTTGTTATTACCCACCTTCTGAAGCCTTCTGTCAACTTGTCAAACTCATTCTCTCTCAGTTTGTTGCCCCTTGCTGGAAAGGGGTTGTGACAATTTGGAGGGCATTCTGGTTTTGGAATTTTCAGGCTTTTGTGCTGGTTTCCTCATCTTTGTGGATTTATCTACCTTTGATCTTTGAGATTGATGACCTTTGGATGGAGTTTCTCTGTGGGGGTTCCTTTGTTGAAGTTTATGTTATTGCTTTCTTTTGTTAGTTTTTCTTCACAGCAGTCCAGGCTCTTCTGCAGGTCTGCACTTGGTTGCTGGAGGTCCACTCAGACTTACTTTTGCCTGTGTGTCACCACTGGAGGCTGCAGAATAGCAAGATTGCTGCCTGCTCCTTCCCTCTGGAAGCTTCATCCCACAGGGGCACTGGCCTGATGCCAACTAGAGGCTCTCCTGTATGAGGTGTCTGTCAGCTCCTATTGGGAGGTCTCCCAGTCAGGAGGAATGGAGGCCAGGGGCCCACCTGGGAGAGCAGTCTATCCCTCCCAGCAGAGCTGGAGCATTGTGCTGGGCTGACCTTCCCTTGTGGGGATTTACTGCTCTCTTCAGAGCTGGCAGGCAGGTGTATGTTTTAAGTCCACTGAAGCTAGCCCACAGCTTCTCCTTCCCAGTGCTCTGTCCCAGTGAGGCCGGGGAATTTTTATCCTATAGTTTTATCTATAAGCCCCATGACTGGGGGTGCTGCCTTTCTTTCAGTGCCCTGCCCAGTGAAGGGATCTAGAACAGCAGTCTGGCCGCACCCACTTTGCCAGCTGTGTTGAATTCTGCCAGTCTGAACTTCCAGTCCTTTTGAGCATGGTCAAGGGAAAACCACCTACTCAAGCTCGGTAATAGGCCTCCCCGACCAAGCTTGATCATCCCTGGTTGACTTCAGACTGCTGTGCTGGCAGTGGAATTTCAAGCCTGTGTTTTTAGCTTGCTGGGCTCTGTGGGAGTGGGACCTGCTGAGTGAGACCACTTGGTTCCCCTAGCTCAGCCCCCTCTCTAGGAGTGAATGTCTTGTTTTGCTGGGGTTCCAGGCACCACTCACAAAATAAAAAATAAGAAAAAATAACCTCCTGCAGCTAGCTCAATGTTCCAAACAGCCGCCCAGTTTTGCGCTTGAAACCCAGGCCCTGGTGGTACAGGCACAGTGGTCTGTGTGGATTGCAAAAAATGTGGAGAAGCATACATCTGGGCAGGATAGCACAGTCCCCTCATGGCCTCCCTTGGCTGGGAAAGGAGATCTCCCCACTCCTGCACTTCCAGGTGAGTAAGACACCACCCGCTTCTGCTTGCCCTCCTTGGGGTGTATCCACTGCCCAACCAGTCCCATTGAGATGAACAGTACCTCAGCTGGAATGCAGAAATCACCTGCCTCTGCATCTGTCTCACTGGGAGCTGCAGACTGATCTGTTCCTATTTGGCCATCTTTCCATAACCCACAGATTCCTTGAACTCTAAGTAAACAGTCAAGTCATCTGCAAACAGTTTTTTTTTTTTTTCTCCTTTCCAATCTGTATGCCTTATATTTTTTCTTTTACCTTGTTGCACTGGCTAGAACCTTTCAATATGATGGTTTAACAAGAACATTGAGAATGGAAACCCAGTCTTGTTCCTAACTCTGAAGGGAAACACATTCTGTCTTTTACCCTTAAGTACTAAGTATGATGCCAATTATAGGTTTTGTAGATATCCTTTATCAGAGGAGGAAGTTTCCTTCTCTTTTAGTTTGCAGAGTGTTTATAATTAAAACTAGTAAAATTGGGTATCAAAATTTGGATTGGTTTCTATTCTTAGTTTTCTGAATGTTTTGGCTATGGACGCTGAATTTTGTCAGCAGTTTTTTTTACATCAATTGATATGATCATGTGGTTTTTTTCTCTTTAGGACTGATAGTACAATGTAACACATGATTGATTTTTTGAATATTAAACCAGTATTCTCAAATAATAGCTGTTTTATTATTCTTTTTATAAATTGCTTGATTGCTAACGAATATTTTGTTAAAAATTTTCATTTCATATTCATGAATAGAATTGATCTATAATTTTCTTTTCTTTCTCAAACTGTCTGCTATTTCTGGTTTGGAATCAAGGTATTGATGGCTCCCATAAGTTATTTGCAGTGTTCCCACCAAGTTTTACCTTAGATGTACGAATTTTTTCCAAACAGTTCTTTATGAGCCCCAAGTGGCACTTGTTCTTTAACACCAGGGTACAATATAGTACATTCTAGTCCACTTCCCATATGGAGTATTCTAGTTCACTCCAACAATAAGTCACTATATGTAACGCATATGAAACATAAATTGATCAATTAGCTAAAAGTATTTATTCAGCAACTATGATGTAGTTAGACATTTACCCTAGGAGCTGGCCAGATTCAAGAGAAATAAAACCCCATTCTTATCTACAAAGAATTGCCATCCCAAATAATAGAATAAAAAATTAAATATACCAGTCCAGAGCATCCAACCCCTGAACAGATTCCTGCTTCCAGAATCCTACAGGATCTCAGGTTCATGACCACAATATTGATTAACATTGAACTTATGGCTCAAGTGTTGCATCTCTTCCCACGGCCCCTCCCTTGATGCTCTTCAAGCACCAAGAGCTTATTTAATGCTAACAGGAAGCTCGACAGGTATGTAATTCGGTCTTTACTACTTTCATTTTGTTCTTTATTTTTCCTGCTTACAAAAAATATTAAAGATTTTTTTTAGATTTAATTAACAAAATATAAAAAAAAGTAGAAAATGGAAATCTCCCATACCTCTTACCCCCAAAGGTAAGAGATTGACATGTACATACCTGATTTGTTGTGGGTGGTCCCAACAAGATGATTTTAACTCTTACTGTAGCGAAATCTAAAACCAGGTATAGCAGGCTGATACAGCAGCCCCTCAAGCTGCCATTTAAATTAGCTATAGATACAGATTTTTTTTTATAAAACTCTATACATATGATATGGTTTAGATCTGTGTCTCCTACCAGATCTCATGTCCAAATGTAATCTCCCAGTGTTGAGGTGGGGCCTTGTGGGAGGTGATTGATCATGGGGTGGTCCTTCGAATGGTTTAGCACCATCTCCTGGTGCTGTTCTCTTGATAGTGAGTGAGTTCTGTTAAGATCTGGTTATTTAAAAGCATGGTGCACCTCTGCCCTCTGCCTCTTCCTCCTGCTCTGGCCATGCAAGACATGCCTGCTTCCTCTTGCGCTTCCGCCATAATTGTAAGTTTCCTGAGGCCTCCCTCAGAAGGCAGATACCTGCCAGCATCATGCTGTCTGTACAACCTGCAGAACTGTGAGCCAATTAAAACTCCTTTTCTTTATAATTTACCCGGTCTCTTTTATAGCAGTATGAGAACAGATACATAATACATGTACATATGTAGTTGCCAAGCGTGTATTAATACCCCCATTTTGGGTAGATGAGGAGATGGTCTCAGAAGATCTATAGACATGCTTAAGCCAAGAAGGAGGAGCTCAGATTCAAATTCAAGACTGCTTAAAGCCTGAAAAGCAAAATATAATAATCCTTAGTATCTGAAGGGGATTGGTTCCAGGACCCCTCAAGTATCAAAATCTGCAGATGCTCAAGTTCCTTATATAAAATGGTATAGTATTTTAGCATATAACACATGCACATCTTCCTGTATACTTTAAATCATCTCTAGATTACTTCTAATACTTACTACAATGTAAACACTATGTAAATAGCTACACTATTTTGTATTATCTGCATTGTTTTATTGTTATTTTCATTTCTTTCCATAGAGATTTTGTACCCGGTAATTGATTGAATCTCCAGATGCTGAATTCAAGGATCATAAAGGCAGACTATACTTAATTGAGTAAAGCTCTGACAGAAGGCGAGTCTCTCTCCTCCAGTATAACAGGATTGCTGCCCCTCAACCCTCAGGGTATGGAGGGAAAGGAAGGCATTTCTAGGCCACAGTGCCTCTGATGCTGCTTCTTCCAGTTTTTTCCCAGTGTTTTATATCATAGGCACCATGAGTTGCTCTGCTGTATTTTCTTTCACTCATATCCTCTGTGACTACAAATAAGGTATTACAGGTGGTCATGTTTATTTTCATGGCTGTGCTACCACCTTCATAAGCCAAATGGCTTAAACAAATGACAATGTATCATCTTACAGTTTGTAAGGCAGAAGTCCCACATGATCCACCTGGCTAATATCAGAGGTCAGCAGGACTGGTTTCCTTTGGAGATTCTAGGGGAGAATCCATTTTCTGCCTCTTAGCTCAGTCCATCCTCCATCTTCAAAGTCAGCAACTGATCAGGCAGGGGGGTCAAGTCCTTCTCACAGTGTGCATTGTTTGACTCCTTCTTCTACAGTTAACCTCTGACCACAGTCAGAAGGTTTCTCACTTTAAGGACTTGCTTTAAAGACTGGGTCTGGCTGGGATACTCCCAGATATCCATTTCGCTGTTCTAAAATAATCGTACCTACAAAGTCCCTTTTGTCATGTAAAATAACATATTCACAGGTTCCAGGATTAAAATATGAACATTTTGAGGCAGTTACCCTTCCTACCACAGTGTTCAACAAACAACGCTGAATAAATGAATGAATCAACAAGTCTGTGGTTATGAACACAGAGCCAGCCACTTTGTCAAACTTGGATCCACCGTTTACTAGTTGCATGACACATGGGTCACTGACCTCAGATTCTTCTTCACAAAATGGGAGCATTGATGGGTGACCCTCAGCAAGTTGTGGAGAAGATGAGATGAGTCGATATGTATAATGTACAAAGCTCTTGAAAAGTGTTTGCTTTTATTGCGATGATTTGAAGCTGCAGGTGTATTCATGTTATTCTCAGTATTGCCCAGGTCATTGCATTTTTACTGCACTTCTTACAGGTTATGTGATGGGATAGAAGGTGTGTGGGCTTTGGGGCAGAGACTGGCTCTGGATTCCAACTCAGAAACACTCACTAGTCAGCTACAAGCGTGTTAAAATAATACAGTTTTCCTGTCCATTGAAGTTAAGGAGGAAATTTTCGCTACGTGGCCCTTGTGAGGAATAGCTGAGATGGTGTAGGTGAAGAAGTAACTATGTACAGTATTAGACATACAATAGGTGCTCAGTAATGGTGCTTTAC
The DNA here is from genome assembly GCA_023748175.1 of Hoolock leuconedys. Lineage (NCBI taxonomy): Eukaryota > Metazoa > Chordata > Mammalia > Primates > Hylobatidae > Hoolock > Hoolock leuconedys. The sequence goes on along the minus strand of JAKGGE010002231.1, from coordinate 9,668 downwards.
GATGAATTCTACATGCACTATTGCACCCAAGGTTTTATTTTTTTTTTGAAATGAGTCTCGCTCTGTCACCCGGGCTGGAGTGCGGTGGCGCGATCTCGGCTCACTGCAAGCTCCACCTCCCGGGTTCCGCGCCATTCTCCTGCCTCAGCCTCCTGGTAGCTGGGACCCCTGGCGCCTGCTACCGCGTGGCCTAATTTTTGGTATTTTACCCCGTGGGAGGGACGTGCTTGGGATGGTCTCGTCTCCACGACCTTGGCCCATCACGCCTCGGCCTCCCAAAATTGCTGGGATTACAGGCTTGAGAACCCACCGAGCCCAGCCGCACCCAGGTTTTACAACCTGAGAGGGCCCTGCGTGCTCTGGCCTCTCACTTCCCTCATCCCTCTGTCACTCCTCTGTCTGTATCTCCTCCTGTGCTCTTTCTGCTTGCTACTAATATACTAGATTGTTGCTTACATATAAGGTTTATTGTTCTTCCTTTCCACTAGAAGAGACAGAGCATCCAGGAGGGTGTGTGTGTGTGTGTCTGTGTGTGTGTGTGTGTAAGAAATTTAGTGGGCATCTATTATATGCCAAGCATTGTTCTAAGGTCTGAACATGTTATATCAATGCACAAAACAGAAATTCCTACCTGGTGTGATGTAAGAAAAGAATCTAGATCTAGGAATATGCTTGGGACATAATAGATGCTCCTTTAAATTCTTGCTAAATGAATGAATGAGTGAATGGTGAATGCCATGTGTTATGTGGGCCAGTGGCCCAAACAGCTCTGACATAAAGCAGGAGTCAATAAGTGTCGAGGATCAGATCAAATGACAGTAAATAGTTGTGAACCTACACCCTCAGGAGACCCAGGAGAACCTAACTGGGAGACAGGTTGTTCCCCCTCCCAAACTAATTTTTCTAGTTTATTTTATTTTTCCTCATCCAGTTTCCAAATCCGGAGACTGCCTGCTTTGAAACAATGATTCTTAGCTGGTGATTCAGTATTAAATAGTTCCTGAGCTGGCTGCACTGAAAACTGCTCCTCACAAATTAGACGAGTTGCGGCTCCCACAGAATATATCCCTGAATACTCTTAATGAGGTATAGTGTCACACACCAATCCAGCAGAATCACCAAAAATTGTGCCAAGAGCAACTTAATGCTGGATAATTATAAATCAGAGTGTTTGATGAGTCCGAGAATGCTGTTAGATGGGACACTAAGGGACCAAGCTGAGGAAACTAAATATTCCATGGAAAAATAAAGATGAGAGAGTCCTCTGCACCTGGCTTCAGACGGTTGCCACCCTATATACACCCTGCAGAGCTCAGCTCTCATTTGCCTTTATAAGCTATGGGATGTATTTCTTTATTTCCTGAATAATAGCTGAAGACCAAGAAAAAATGATTAGCTGGGAGAATGTAATTTTTCATGATATTTACTTAATTTTTATTTTTATTTTTAATTAACAAATAATTTTATACATTTATGGGATACAATGTGATGTTATGATATATGTACATACATATTGCAGCCGAGCCAAGTCAAGCATATCAACATATCTATCACCCCAAATACTTATCATTTTGTAGTGAGAACATTTAAAATCTACTCTTCCAGCAATTTTGAAATATATAATTCATTATTATTAACCATAGTCATCACGTTGAAATGATGGATCACCAGGAAACTGTTCCCTCCCGTTTAACCATCACTTACCTCTGATCTGTGAGTTTCCAGATTCCTCTTAGAGCCCACATGTGAGATCGGCACTATGTATCTTCTGTACCTGGCTTATTTCACTTAGCATAATGCGTCCCTTATAGGTTCACCTTATATTGTCAAAATGACAAAATTTCTTCCTTCTTCTGCTCGCTTTTGTTTCAGAGATGGCTTTCACCATGCTGCCCAGGCTGACTTGAACTTCTGCAAACCCAAGGCATTGTCCCATTTCCGCCTTCAAAGTAGAATAGTTGGGACTATAGGTGCACACCACCATGCCCAGCTGAATTCGTTTTTCTCTTTCTCTCTTCTCTCCTCTCCTCCTTTTCTTTCTTTCTTCCTTCGCCGCCCGGCGCGCCGCCCGCCCGCCCGCCCGTCTTCCTTCTTGTCTTGCTCTGAGGCCCAGGCTGAATGCAGTGGCATGATCATGGCTCACTGTAACCTGAGCTTCTGCGCTCAAGTGATCTCTCCCCTGCTTCCAGCCTGCCAAGTAGCTAGGGACTATGCATTTAATACTCACCACACCTGGCTAACTTAAAAAAAAATTTTTTTTCTCAAGAAACAGTGTCTCACTCTGTTGCCCAGGCTGGTCTCTCGAACTCCTGCCCTGAAGTGATCCTCCCACCTCCGCTTCGTCAAAATGCTGGGATTACAGGCGGTTTCACTTTCATGCCTAGCCTCCTCCTTCTTTTTAAGGCTGAATAGTGTGTGTATATATACATCACATTTTATTTATTCATCCATCCATGGACATCAGGTTGGATTTTATATCTTGGCTATTTTGAAGAATGCTGCAGGAACATGGGAGTATAAAGATCTCTCAGACATACAGATTTCATTTTCGGATATACCCAGTAGTGAGATTGTCAATCATGGTAGTTCTTGCTTTAATCTTGGGAGGAAGAGAATGTACTCTGGAGGCTGCCTATTTGGTTGTTTTGTCTTGTTACAATCTTGGTTTGCTGTTTTGGCTCTCTGCAAAAAAAGTTCAGCACAAGTAGCCTGAAGCAAATAAAAAAGTTTATTACAGGTGCGTATTCACACTTGTAACCCCAGCACTTTGAAGGCCAAGGCAGGCCAATCACTTGAGGCTCTCCAGGAGTTTGAGACCTGCTCCAAGCAACATGGTGAAACCTGTCTCTACTAAACATACAAAAATTAGCTGGGCGTGGTGGCACATTATCTGTAATCCCAGCTACCTGGGAGGCTGAGGCAGGAGAATTGCTTGAACCCAGAGGGGTGGAGGTTGCAGTAAGATATCGCACCACTGCACTCCAGCCTGGGCGACAAAGTTTAGACTCCATCTCAAAAAAAAAATTATTTATTATTTTAGTAAACAGTAAGCATATATTTTGAAGGCTGTTTAGAAAATACAAATTAACAAAAAGAAGGACGCCATTTTAAATTACAACTCCACTGCTCCAGAGACAGCTCACAGCCACTGCTCACCCTCTCTATCTTTTGCATGGACCTTGCCTTCTGCCTGTTTCCACCTAAGTAGCTGCAAGTGTGTATGATGATTTAAAGATGCATGCCCGGCCGCTGGTGGCTCACGCCTGTAATCCCAAAAAATTTTGGGAGGTCGGGCAGGCGGATCACCTGATGCCTGAAAGTTAAAGACCAGCCTGACCAACATGGAGAAACCTGTCTCTACTAAAAATGGGCTAAAATTAGCTACGTAGGCACATGCCTGTAATCCCAGCTACTAGAGGCTGGAGGCAGGAGAATCAATTGAACCCGAGGTGGAGGTTGCAGTGAGTCGAGATCGTACTGACAGGCACCCCAGCTCTTGGGCAACAAGAGCAAAACTACGTCTCAAAAAAAAAAAAAAAAAACTAAAAAATAAAGATGGCATGTGCCACAATAGCAAAGAGGCCAGGGACAACCTGCCAACTGCCCTGTCTTATCTCCCATGCTGCACCCCTCAGTTCCCCAGCCCTACCCTTGCAGAAGTTGTCTTCTTCTTTGCTTTAGTCTTGCAAGATTAAATCACAGACTGCAAGGATGTTGTGACAGGGACAGACTTCCACCCTGGAAGACACTTGATCCTGGGTGTGACTAAGAATTACTGTGGGCCTTTTTAGCTTCCAGCAATCTAAGAATGAAAAGAACAAAATCTATTAATTATTCCTTTGATAGTATTTACCAACTGCCTATTCTTGTGCCAGTGCCCACATTATGTATTGCTGCTAACAAACCACCTCGCTAAAACCAAATGGATTTAAACCAAAAAATGTATTATTACCACTCAATAAAAGTTGTGCTTGGCTGGGATCAGCTGTGACATTTTCGCTAGGAGTCTCAAGATCAGCACCAGATGGTACATCTGGGGCCAAAGAAATGTCTCAAAGGGCTCATCCAGGCGGACACTTAAATGGCTCCCCTCATATGGCTGGTGCCTCAGTGCCTTCTTGACTTTCTCTTCATGTAGTGCTTTTGCCCCCCAGGCCTCCCCCCCCCACTTCACCTGGGCTTCATGCAGCATGGTGGCTTCCCAGGTGTACCTGCACTTACTTGACAACTGGCTTCTAAAAGGTAGAAACAGAAGCTGCCAGGGCCAAAGTGTGCTATGACCAAGTATGGCCCAGTGAAGGGTCACACCAGGAACAGGTGGAGAGTCACTCTGCCATATTCTTGTGAGTGCAGCTGTCACAGACCCCACAGATTCAAGGAGGTGGAGAAATAGACTGTCCTGGATGGGAGAGTGGCAAGTCTCTGCAGCTCGTCAAGTGAGGGATCCACTCCAAGCAAGCTCCAACACCTCCCCAGGCCCCATCTCCAACACTGGGGATCAAATTTCAACATGAGATTTAGGAGGACCAATGTATCCACACTGGGTCAACTGGTCTTATTGGGTCAAGAGTCCTGAGTTCTATAGTGTCTCCAACACACACATTGTTGCTTTCATGGACCCTGACAATTCACTTAACTTCTCTGGGACTTAAAATCTGATTTGTAAAAGGGAGGCTATCTGGCTTTTCATAGAAGTGTTACCACACCAATGAGGTTATAATAATAAAAGGATTCTGGCAGTGGGTGAGAGTGAGTATTCATTTTTGGCAAGAGGGATGTTAATTTTGAGAAATACCCAATCTGTGAGCTATTTAAATATCTGGAAGGACCTATGAACCAAACATGGCTCCATCTTCTTTCTAGTGTTCATCCCAGACTCCAGTGCTGTGGTTTGAATGGGTCTTCAAAACCCATTTTAAATTTAGTTGTCATTGTGTTGGTGTTAAAAGGTGGACCTTTAAAAGGTGATTAGGTCATGAGGGCTCTGTCCTCATGTATGGATTAATGCCATTATCACCAGAGCCGTTAGTTGTCGCGGACAGGGGCTCCTTGATAAAAGGATGCATTTGGTCCAATCTTTCCTATCTTGTAGTACTCACTCGCTTCCTTCCACCTTCTGCCATGAGCTGATGTAGCACCAAAGCCCTCACCAGATCCTTCCAGCACCTCGATTTTGACTCTAGCCTCTGAACTATGTGAGAAATAAATTTCTGTTTATTATAAATTACCTAGTTCATTGTATTCCGTTATTGCAACAGAAAATGGACTAAGACATACAGCAACCAGAAGGAAATCATCAAATAGCTAGAAAATGGACTGATGTCATCAGCTTCCCTCAGAAATACCAAAGTTAAACTGACCTGCTTTTCGAGATAGTGGTCACGAGCCTTCTGTCGACGCCAAGCTTGCTGAGATAAACAACCAGGATGTAGTCGAATCTGGAAGGGTTTGCATGCCATATAGGAGAAGCAGGATTTAGGATGAATTCACTCTCTGAACCTGGATTCAAAGCAGTAAAGGGACAGAACCAGACTCCATTTGCTCTGCTCAGAAAGCTCTCTTGCCTAATGATAGTAGTAAGATTACTATTGTTAATGAATCACTACAGAACTGCTACTAGGCAGGCCCTGGGCTAAACTTTTAAAATAATTATCTCATTCAGCACTCAAATGTCTAAAGAGGTGGGTACCAATCAGAGTTCCAAGTAGCTTACAGCTGAGGAAATTGAGCTCTCCTAAGAGCCTACAAAGCTATGATGATAGCAGGATTCAGCCCAGGGAGGCCCAGGTCCATGGTCCCTGAACATAAACCGCTAATTATCCTGTCTCCAACTACCTAAAGGCTTAAGGTGCCTCAAGACACAGGTCTTGAAGCCCCACTGTGTGCTGTGCCCTAGACTGAGTGCTGGTATTGGAGAGCCATAAGACACAGTTCTCATCCTCAAGGAGGTCACAGGCTAGTGAGAAGAGAGATGGATGAACAGAGGAATATCCCAGGTAAATGTGCTGCTGGTATCTGAGGGATTGCCGCGAGGAGCAAAGTCTCATCTATCCTGGAGGCCTCGCAGGAGCAGTCAATGACAAGCTTCCCTGAGGAGGCAACCCCGAGCCAGGTCTGATGTCTGATCCACAGCCACTTTAATACTCAATAAGAACAGCATATGTGCTTCATATCCACACAGACATTACTGCATAAGTATGACCTTTTGTCCATCAGTGTGACTGATCCTCCTAATTTGTTTATGAATGTAACTCCAGTCACCATTGGTAAGAATGGCTAGGTGGGCTTTTCTTGAACCTCAGCCCATTTATTTTATGGCTCGGGCATTCATCTCAGCTTCTGGCAGATTTGGAAGCAAAAAAGGCAGCTCCCATATAAGAGTCCAGGAGGAGGATCTAAGGGCAAGCCCACACCTTCCCCTTGCCCCTCGCGGGCGGAACAAGAGCCCTTCCTTCCCTTCACACTCCCTCGACACCGCCTCTGTTACCACCTTTGTTCTCCCTGTTTAACCCCACTTGTTGCTTCCATGGAGAAGCCGCCATGTCACATTTGTGTTCTGGTTGGAAAACATGAGGCTTGAATCTGAAAAAATTAAAACGCGGTTCCATTTTCAGTTGCTTTTCTGGGAGTCCTCAGGTGAGGGAATCCACGCCCCCATCCACCCATCTGGAACATTCGCTTTTTTTTCTCCTCATAGAGGTAAGAAAATGAAAACGGAATTCCTGCCCCACTGCAAGTAAGATCCAGAAAAGAGCACAGCGAGATGGTGTACTGCCGGAGGGGGGCTGGTCTCCTTGCTTCCTGAGCAGCACAGCTTTTGATTATGCAGATCCCCTTGCTGCGTGCACTAGTAACATAAGGCCTGGCACGGAATTCTGCAAAGGGTGAGATTACGCACCAGGCTGATGCTGGTCGGGGAAAGGGTTGGCTTCGAGACATATTTGATATATGATGGTGAAATCCATTTGTCCATACCAGCCATGGATGGCTGAGGAAGGCCTAGGAGCTAAAGCTCTCCCTTAAGACGGGAGCAGCAAAAGAGACTAGAGAGAGAGAAAGAAACAAAATGGAAGGGCACAGTGGCTTATGCCTATAATCCCAGCACTCAGAAGGCAGTGATTGCTTGAGACATGTAGATTGCTTTAATCCAGAGTTCAGACTGGCCTGGGCAGCATGGTGAAACCCAGTCTCTACAAAAAATAAAGTAATCTGAGGGTGTGGTGCACCCTTGTGGTCCCAGGTGCTCAGGAGGCTGTGGCAGGAGGATCACCTGAGCCTGGGAGGTCGAGGCTACAGTGAGCTGTGATCACGCCACTGCACTCCAGCCTGGGTGACAGAGTGAGACCTTGTCTCAAAAATGAATAAATAAATAATGAATGAACGGACAGAGCAAGAGAGAGAGGGAGGACACGGAAGAACAGGGTTTCTAAAATCTGCTTCTGTTAGAAATTCCTGCCAGCACTAACAGCCGCATTTCATTAAAAATTAAACATTTGTTATTAGGAGTAGAACTCTGATGTGCTTTTGATGATGTCATAAGTAAGAGAATCTGAGTTTTGGTTCCAAGCATGATGTCAGCACTGCAATACAACTTTTTTGGAGCCAAGGCATTGCAGTCACTGAGTCAAGAGATCAGACTATCCTGTGTAACCAGGTGAGAGCAGTGCCACTAAAATACAAAATTAGCTGGGCATGTGAAGATACGCACAGTACAAGCTACTTTGGAAAAGCAGACAGGAGAATGGCTTTGAACCCTGGAGGGTGGAGGTTGCAGTGGTAAGATCATGCACTGCCGCTCCAGCCGTGGTGGAGACTCAGTCTAAAAAAAAAACAGAATCTAGCAGTTTGGAGAACAGTAGAAGAAATTCAACCTAATGGCATTACTAATTTTAGTTCGTTGAGTGCCAAGCAGTTTTAATTCCTACGAATAAAGGTGGACATGCCTTCATAATATCAAAATGGGGCTGAAAGTGCCGAGACCTGCATAGACCGTGCGGGGCTGGAGCTTTGGTGACCTTCCCCTTCCCCTGGCCTCAGCGAAAACCTGGTGTCTGGCCTGGCTGCTCCCTGAAGGTGGGCCCCAGGAGGGACTCCCAGGAGGGTGTTCTTCCCTGCGAGAGGGTTGCGGGAGGTGGGCCCTGGGAGAGGGCAGGGTCCCAACAGCACACTGAAGGGTTAGGTATGCTGGAAGCAGCCTACTGAGCAGTAGCTCCAGAGCTTCAGCCCTGGCCAGGCTTTACTGATCATTACTAGTCCCTGGATTTCTAGTTCCTTACATGTTGTGGATTCTTCCTCCTCAATTTCAATGTTTCAATACAGGATTCTCTGAAACAGTAACACCCATTCCTTTATATTCTACATTCCAGGTTTTGGAATTCCAGACCAGTCATTTTTTTCTGGTTTGGGCGTTGATGGCCTGGGTTCTTTCTTTGATATGGCAAAATAAGGCTGTGTTGACTAGGCTGGACTCATTCCCTTGAGCAGGCATTGGCTCCTGTCAGGTTGAACTATAGCCAGAGCCCAGTTTGCTGTAGACTATGAACAGGTGTGTGTGTGTGTGTGTGCATGTGCACATGTGTGTGGCTGTGCGTGTGTGCACACTGGTGTGTGTATTTGCAGTGGCATACCCATGTCTATTACTATGGTCTCTCTGTTAATACATTAGTCCCAATCCTTTGAAACATTTCACCTTTAAACCCCCCACAAGAATGTTAAGATTAATATTGGGCTTCAGGAATTAGATATCAAGGGTAGCTTCAATTGGCGACTATAGAAAACGACATTAACATTTTTGGTGGTCTTTCAAGTTGTTCTGCGGGCATTTAGGGTGTGCTTTTGCTTTCTTTGTTTGGTGGTTAACTAATCATTCCAGGCATTATTCTGTACGATGTTAAGAAAACCCACAGTACTCACTTACCATAGGTTTCTGACATCTCAGAATGACTTGTAATCAGGGAAAAAAAAAGAGTAATATTTTCAAGTAAAAGGTATTCAGGAATGATTCTGAGAATTATATTAAATGTACCCTAGGAGATGTGTTTAATACAGTAACTTAATATGGTAAACAATTATAGGCCATTTATTTACAATATCCTCGAAACAACTTATTGACTCCTGCTTATGGAATACTTCTCTGGTTAAGAGAACCAAGTGCTCAAGAGAACTTAGCATGTTTGGGCTCACAAAGAGGAAAGAGAAGCTAAACCTTACTAAAACATTGAAAATAAAATGGTTCAATATGTTTTATCAGATGAGGGATATGCAATACTAAAAAATTTGAGTATATGGAAAATTGATATATGGATATATATTGGAAAAAAATGGATATATGAAATATTGTTGTTGCATTCTTACTTCTTTGAGCCCCTTTGATATTTCATGGATATCATCTTTATTTCAACCTCAGGTATGTGTATTTTGTAATAAATTTTATTAACATATTTTATAAATGGAAAAGCATTTGGTAATGTTGAAGCAGAACTTCTTTTAAAATAACTTTTCTCATGCCTGTAATTCCAGCACTTTGGGTTTGCGATCATGGTCGGAGATCAAGACCATCCGACCACATGGTGCGGCAAATCTCTACTAAAATACAAAAAATTAGCCAGAGCCTGTTGGCAGGTGCCTGTAGTCCCATTCTCGGGAGGCTGAGGCGGAGAATGGTGAGA
>JAKGGE010001449.1:0-17990 GCA_023748175.1 Hoolock leuconedys | reverse complement strand
AACCTTACTAAAACATTGAAAATAAAATGGTTCAATATGTTTTATCAGATGAGGGATATGCAATACTAAAAAATTTGAGTATATGGAAAATTGATATATGGATATATATTGGAAAAAAATGGATATATGAAATATTGTTGTTGCATTCTTACTTCTTTGAGCCCCTTTGATATTTCATGGATATCATCTTTATTTCAACCTCAGGTATGTGTATTTTGTAATAAATTTTATTAACATATTTTATAAATGGAAAAGCATTTGGTAATGTTGAAGCAGAACTTCTTTTAAAATAACTTTTCTCATGCCTGTAATTCCAGCACTTTGGGTTTGCGATCATGGTCGGAGATCAAGACCATCCGACCACATGGTGCGGCAAATCTCTACTAAAATACAAAAAATTAGCCAGAGCCTGTTGGCAGGTGCCTGTAGTCCCATTCTCGGGAGGCTGAGGCGGAGAATGGTGAGAACCCTGGGGGGCAGAATGCTTTGCTATAAAAATGCCTTGAATTTCAAGTTACTGGTAAAAATTATATTTAATTTTTACAAGCCAGACCTTGGGGTGAAACTGCTACACACATACCATGTGAGCCTGATGGTTTTTCCTGCCTCCTATGTGTGGACACATGCTTTGAGAGTCCCTGAACAAGCAGTCGCAGTAGGCAGGAAATATGTAGGATATTCCAGGAACTGTTTATGGAGAACGAGAGCAGAGGGGAGCTAAGGGACACCCAGGGCCAAGACTGACAGCCCATGATGAGAACTCAGAGGTCCTAAAACTTTCTGGTGGGCAGCAGATCTGATGCTGTGGGATGCTGGCAAAAACACCCTGCTATCTACAGTAGAGAAGGGGGACGATGTTATGATATCCACAGACGCATATGTAACAAAACCTGTGACCAAGAAAAACTAGACATCAGCTGTTTGGAGAAAATGGGTGATAAGGATAATCTGTTAAATAGGGAAACTAATACATACAGGATTATTTTAGAGTTAATTGAAAACACATAAAAGAGCTTAGCAGATACCAATAAGTGAAATTATCATTATCTTATAATCATAATCATGATTGCCCCATGAATACCAGTGTTAACCCCACAAATATTCAGGAAGGGAATTGTCCTAGTAGAAGCTACTACGCTCACATGTAAAGAACATTACCCTCACTGGAAAAAAAGAACTTAGTAAAACTGAACCCTAAATAACACAAAAGCTAATTTCTATCTTGATCAGAAATGATATGGAAAATATTTAAAGGGTAGAAAATAGTAACGACATCATCATAAAATTTCCAGCACCTGCAGTTCCATAAAATGGAATTTTAAAAATCCATGCACAGCTTACTATTTTATGGATACTGTAAACTTTTTTTTTTTTTTCCAATCACAACAACCCTTCAGACTCTCTACATCAGAATTGATGCAAGATCTTTTCTCCCCTTAACCTGGGTAGATCCAGGTTCTTGTCTCTACCACCAGGAAAAATTAGGCATTCAGACACCTCAAGTGAGCGGAGTAGATCTTACTAAGTGAAAGGAAAACTCTCAGCAAAGAAAGGGGTCCTGAAAGTAGTCCCATTGCCCCTTCACAGTTGAATACAGGACTTTTACACACAAGCTGATGGGAGCTGGGTTTCCTATTTGTATAAGGTATGAATTCCTGGTGAGCCCACCCCACTCCCCAGTGCACATGTGGGCCCTTAGTTTGCTGCATGTTTAGGGTGTTTACTCTGTGCAAGTTCCCCATCTGCATAAAACATAGGTCAGAGGCTCTTGGGGCCCCTTCCTTTACTGTCTGCCCAAAAGCAAGCTGGGTTAACCTTCTCAGAATCACTGTAGTTCACCCAGTCTTTTTTACCTTAACAAATAGAACTAAATCCTGCCCATTAATGCAGTGTCTGGGCTCCCCTCCCTCTCCCACCACCCCACCATCCCAAATTCAGGGCTTCTGGGATGGGCCTAGTTTTCCACCCTGCCTTCTGTAAGGCCCCAAGAGGTAAGTGACTGGCGCCTCTTTGGGTCAGACTCTGCCTGGGCTCAAGTGGCTGCTCTGCAACTTTGTAGCAGCATAACCTGGGACTGACTACTCCATTGCTGAAAGCCTTAGGGTTCCTTGCAGCCAAATAAAGATGATAATAGTAACTTCCACATGAGCTGGGTTTTTAAAATGGTATCAGACTATATGTTTGGAATGTAACAAGCATTGCAGTTTTTTTAAGATAGTTGTTATTATAATCTGTGTATATCCAAACCACTTCTTCAGCATCAAACCTAGTGGGCTCTCAGATCCAATTGAAGCAGTGTTGCAAAATATTTCTGGATCACAATGACCACCAAAAAGTGAGTCAGAACTCATTTCCAGGTGGCTCCAGCCACACCTATTTTAATTGCCTTCCAAGCCAGATACTCCCAGGTTAAAAAGTGTTGCCTACAGTCTCAACATAAAGTCCAGGGCCAGATATTGTTATGAAAGCCAGGTGGTCACTACAAAATTATTTTAAAATCTTGCTCACACCTCTCCTCCCCATGGCAATGTTGGAAATTAAAGTAGCAGCAGAACAGAAGATTTTACAAGAAGGTGTGAACCTCAGGGTTACATCTGTTTGTTTCTAAATTACGAGTTTTAGAGCCACACATCCATCATGGCTTCAGAAACTAAGAAATCCCCCCTGTGTCCTCCTGGCCCAGCATGAGGCTCACTTCCCTTGCTTCACCATTGGTGTTATTTCAAGCAGGTTTGTTTAGCCCAGGCGCCATCCAGATAGTCAGTGCACAGGAGTGATCTGCAGTGGAAGCAGGGCGAACAAAGGAAGAGAGGATAACTAGGAACAAAGGGACCCCTGCAAAAAAAAAGAGCCAGACAGATACATATGGAGTTCATCATGGAAGAGGCACAACTCCCCAAGCTGTGCAATGTGTATGAGTGCCGAGGGCACATTTGAAAACAACTGTTTTTCTATGTGCCTTGCAAATTATTTTGTGGTTTCTGCAGAGTTCCTTTCGGGTGATTACTTAAGCACCACCTGCCCATCCCAGCTTAGCTCCTGAAAGCAATGCCTAGAGACACTTCTGCACACTGGACGTATTTTGTAAAAAGCTCTTAATTCAAGAAATGAATGCAGGGACAATTCTCACATAAAGTGCAGGCTAATCCCCGTGCCTACATGATTGCATCTCCGCCACATGGACCAGCTGAAATTTCAGAGGAAGAAACTAGCCAAATAATTGACATTGTGGTAGACAAAATGGTTAATGGAGTTATTGCTTTTTTTTTTAACACCATGTAAATGCAGATTGAGTCAAATGGCTCTTATTGAGTTACTTCAAATCATTACGTAACTGTACATTCCAGTGGTAACTATCCTCAAGGAAGAGGCCAAAAAGTGAAAAAGCCACAGTCAAGCACCCATTCCCCCAGAGACAGCTGGCTTATTACACTGTAATTACAATCATGTGTGTGGGTGACTTGAGGAGTAACTGCTGGCATCCTCTCTGTCTCTGCATGAAAAGAATCAATCAGAAGTAACCAGAGAGGCAACACTGGCCAGAGAATGCAACCAACACAGAACATTTTTCAGTTGTGAACTTTGACCCGGCATCATTGATTTGTTTTCAAACCCCAGAAGTGTCCCAGAAGGGTCAGCAGAGATGGCTCCAGGAGAATGTTTTCACTTTGCAAATTTATCAAGAATGAGAAATGGAAACACCCACAGAACTCAATGTGTCTTCTGCATTCCCCTTTCACCTGGTTCTTTGAAAGCAACCATAGCAGGCATAAATAGTTAGTGGGTTGGGGAGAAAAGAAGGGTCTCGGCTTCACACTTCATGCCCTGGAACAGACTTCATGAATTCTAAGACTAAACTGGGAACCATTTTCAAGAGTACTACCATAGGGAGGCAGAATGTTTTATCAGAGTTTTGAAGCTGGTCTGGAGGTCCATCCCAAGGCTACAGGTGACTAAGTGACACAGCAAAATTTGGCCAAGAGAAAAACCCCGAAAAATTGGATAGAAAGTGGTCACATGATGAATTATCAAAAGAATAATAACAGGTGAAGCAAGAATGCTGAGACCTGTGCTGGCAGGATCAGTGTCTACAAGAAACCGTGGTGAAGAGTTGAGTAGGAAATCTTTGCAAGTGAGTCCAGGACTGAGGTGCCTGGGGACACTACAGAGGGGTTGGGGTTTGACTAAGCTTTTCCAAACCTCCAGTCATAGATTTTGTACACAGAAAACCCCTGAATGTGAAAAAATAAGTCAGCAATGACCCTCGACTAAGGACTACACATTATGTTCCAAGATCGGCTGTAAACCAAGCCCTATGATTCCATTCAAATGTAGAACCAAGTGCCTAGTGGATGCCCAAGCTGTGTAACTGTATGAACAATCAAAGACAAGGTCCTTGACTTCAGATGTTTAAAATCATGTTCCATCCAGACTTTCCAGGTGGCCATTCCAGCATAAATAGATCCTGACGGAAAACTGGTGGATGGGATTAACCTTGTAGCCTCAGAGCACTTTTTAAACTGTTTTGTAGCCCAAAACTTTCTCACCATCAATATGAGAAAGATACTTTTGTGTCAATAATTCCCTTCTGTAACAATTCTTCTTACAGCTTCGGTAACATCATCAAATTTCTCATAATGCCAAGAGTAAAGGCCAGCAAACCCAGTCTGAGTATAATCACTCATCCATTTCACATGAACAGAGCTCTGCGATTCTTGAGGAATATTACCTTCCCAGCTTGAAGAGAAGATACCAACTTGGAGGCATTCTGTAACATCTCCCCATTAATAATAAGCATCTTCCCCAAAATGTCATATAGATATTTTGCAAAATTAGCATTCCATCATCAAATGTTTAGGAAACAGGATTAAACTGAGTTTAAAAAACATTAACACATTTTAAGTCAAAATTCTCTTAAGCATAAGTTCTGGTTCTAATGTACATTGAGAATTGGTAAGGGAGAATGAAGTATTTTCAGTCTTATTTGGACCATGGAACCTTTCCCTCATAAAAAATGATTTCCAGCACAAGTAGTCCATGGAACACACTTTGGGGCCCCTGGGTCAGGGCCCCATGCCCAAGAACGTGTTCTCTGCAGACTTCATGCACCCACATGGAGAGTGCTCCTCCTATGATTCCAGACGAAGGCCCCTGGCAACCCAGGCAATTATGAGCAGTTCTACTTATGATGAAAATATCCATGACAAATATTCATTATGTTTTCTCCAAATAATTTTTCTTTGTGTCACAAGACTTACTCTCTACCCAGATCTGTTGTTTGATGTTATGAGGGAGTAGAGCGTGGTCTCTTGGGTTCCATCCCCAGTTCCTATGTTGGCACATTACTCTGTGTCACATTTAGCTGACCGCCCACTGAGAACACTTCATCTTTTCCTCTCAGGGAGGTGATGGGCTTGGGATGTAGGTTCAGCCCCTAGCAGGACCATTATTTTGCACAGAGAAAAGCATGTTCCCAAGTCCCAGATGACTGAACCCCACCAAAGCAGCTTGTGGGCTCCAAGGGAGATGGGGATAGAGACCGCTAAGCTGACTCAGCATCTTCCTGTCCCCACCCCTGAGAAACAAGCCCAAGAGCAGAGGATTCCAGATGACATGGTCAGTACTTCTGTGCAGGAGACAGCACATGAGGTTTAGTCACCACCAAGTCCCTCCGCCAGAGTGACAATAGTGGCGACGGGAGTACGCGTTTCCTGGCGCAGCTGTGGCTCTCCCCAGTTGGCTGCCTCCCGCACTGGCTCTGGTGAGGACTCTGCCAATTTGGGAAGTGTGGACTCAGGCTGTCTCCAAAGAGTCAGATGGCTGACGCCTGGTTTCTATCTTGTTCTTGAGACGTGAAGTCTAGAAACCACAGTCCATCTGTTTTTCAGGGGTTTTCTGTTTGTTTGTTTAAACAACACCTATTCCCAGCATTCAAGGAAGGAAAGACAGCCGTGTGAATGTTCTGTAAGCCAGATATGGGGAGAGCGCCGCAGTCTGAGTACACGTGTCCACCTGAGGCCAGGAGGGGTTATCATCCACAGGTAGGAGAGAGGCTGTTCCCACAGGCTGGGCAGCAGCTGCACAAACACGCAGCATGTTCTGCAGAGCCCAGAGAGCCTGGCGCAATTGGAGTCATGCATTGCAGGCCTGTGTCAACCTCAAGTAATACTAGGACCCTTGCCCAGTCACCTCCCAGCACCCAGCTCTCTAGCACACTACACAGGCTGCAGTTGTTCCCCCAGCTGGCATAACAAGGCCATGCCAGCTCTGAGGCCAAAACAGCCCTGGGCCATCCAAGACCAATAGGGCCAAGCCATAGCTGCCAGGAAGAAGAGAGAAGGCTCTCCTCCGCAAAATGAAAAATAAATTGCAAAATGGCATTGTGTGTGTGGTTGCTCTGGAGAGAAGAAGGATCTGGGAGGAATAAAAATAGAAACCTGTCAAGGCTCTTCAATGAGGTTCGTTCCGCGACTGTGGTGGTCCCAGGGCAAAGGGCGGAGTTAATCGCCACAGTGCTGGGACACACAAGAGAAAGAACCAGAGGCAGACTTTGCCTGGGCCCCAGACCCTCTGTACTCACGAGAAATCAGGGAGACAAGACCACACTCCTGGGCGCTTTGTTGGACAGACTTTCAAGGATCATCTTATTTATGAGATAGGATGGGATTATTGATTAATCGTGATTTTAAAAAAAGGAGGAAAACCCAGGACTGAGAAAGTGTGGGGCTTCACATTTGTCTCCACCAGTAACTGGGGCAGATGGGACTAAGTTCTGCTTCCACCACGCTTGTGTTTTGTTTTTCTGCTAATGGTTCAGGTCGACAAGCCTCTTCAGTGAGCAAGCTGGCCCTTTCCTGTTGGAGCAGTTGGAGAAGAGGAATATACTCCCAAACCCGCTCCAGAAGGTCACATGTCGATCTCACTTGCTCCCACTCCCACTAAGTTAGGCTGCATGAGCTGGACTTGCTGGGAGGCCTGAGGGATAACCAAAGGTGTGCAGTGGGGGTGAGGTGGGGAGACATGATGGCTTCATCCTGCTCACCCTGCCCACCCCTCCCTCAAATCTCTCAGGCCCACAGTGATTTTACAAGTCAGAGTTCCTCCAAAATCCTGCCAGGCTGGGTTATGGGTGCCTGCCATTAACGCCACCCAGAACCCATGGGTTCAGGCTGTTAAAGTCTCCACAGTCAAACCCTGCATTCAGATCATCCTTGATGGTCCTGGCTGTGTGCTGATCACACATTCCTGGCATATTTTTTGCGACTTTTGTTTTTGCATAGAAAAAAGCTGTCCTTGTGTTTGTATACCATCTTATACCTTTTGAAGCACTTAGCTAAAGATATTTTGCCAGAATTTACCCACATTGCTACTATACATACAGACAACTGGCATTCGGGATGTTTTCTGTCCGTTTGAGAGCTGCTGTCAAGAGCATGGTGATGGCTTTTTATTCCCGTGGACGCAGCCCGTTTTGTGTTCTCTTCAAGTGCTGATGAGCCTCATCTCAAGAATTTTAGTCTACCGGCATTGCGCCAATTGTCCCTTCTAATGATCTCTTCCCTTTTCCCGTCCAGAACTGTCTCCATTCCCCTTGCTCCTATTAACCCATTTCTATCTTGCTCCTTTCTACTCCTCACCACTTCTGCCCTTTTTTATTTTCATTTAGATAAAATGAACGTCGCCACATTATTTCTATTGACAATCAATCACAGCTGTTTCCACAAGGCTCAGAAAACTGGTCAGTCATGGTGCACTGATCAAAACTGTCAGGGTCCTCCACTTCCAAGAGCAAACAACACAATTGCTAAGTTTATGGAGAGAGCGCCCACTAGTCACTGGTGCTCTCTTCAGCTAAGAGTGGACCCAGACACACACCAAAGGCCAAGGGGATTAAATACTGGCACAGGTAGGGTCCTGTGTCCAGACCAACTCCCACTCTGCAGTCCAGAGGCAGTGCCAGCACAGGGCAGCTGCCCAGGACCTGCAGCAGCTGCCTGCAGGAATCCTCAGAGGAAGCAGCTTCCTCCTGTGCCTGCCTCCACATTCCCTTCCTTTCACCCCATACCATTTCTGAGATTTCCCCATACCCAACAGTTAATAACTCCTTTTGCATTTTGCTCAACCCTTAAATAACCTGAGAGACCTTTGGATAAGTATGTCAAAGAAAGATGATCAGGGAATGCAGAGACAGATACTCAAAGGTGAGAAAGGGAGGAACTGAATACAATCAGGTGGGGGATAAGCCATTGAAAATGCAAAGCAGGTCCAGCTTTGGTGTAGCCAGAAGAGCAAGCTGAGCCAGTGGGAAGAAAGAACACTGGGGCAACTGAGAAGGAGAGATAGCAACTCGAGGATGTGTGATATCACCAGCTCCATGCTCATCCTGGTGCCTATTTAGAACAGCCACCTTAGAAAGTGACTACTATTTCAAAAGAAATGGCAGAGAAAAATCAGGCCCGAAAGTACCTGGAGAGAACAAAGCGCTATTCAGAGATCTTGTTTTAGGTCATCCCAGCACAAGAAAAGGAGGACAAAGGGAGACCCCTCTGTGTCTCAACAAGGGCTAATGACATGCAGGTTCTCTTGTGCTCTCAGAATTTGAAACCCCACATGAAGATTCAAGTGGAAAAGTCCCCTGAGTCCCATTCTGTGTAGTGAAGTACTTCTCCCTTCCTGCATTCACACATTGGCTAATGGTTTTCTGGGTCCTAGAAATAATTTTATTTCCTCAGACAGACATGCTACATTCCCTAGGGTGAAAGTTCAACACCAGCCTGAAAAACCGGAGACTTGGTTTTTCATTCTAGATCTCAACTGGTTGCTCTTTGACAAGCCATCCTCCACACACTTCCTGGGCACCCTTAGAGCCAGCTAGGTTGCTTGGTGCAGAAAAATTAGGTAAATAAAATAATTTCATCCCTGGGCTTCCATTCTATCTGTAAGATAAGAGAGTTGGAGAGAAGACATCCAAAATCAAAATCCACTTTCTAGCCAAAGACCACTCAGCCTGGGGAGGCATTGGCGAAGCAAGTTTTGTTGCCGCTCTCTAATTCCACTTATTAAAACAAAAATCAAATCCATGGTTTCAGCTATTTGATATATAGTCATTCTCACCAAAGATAAAAGTTTTATCTTTGTAAAATATATATACTGTGCCATTTGCTATCACATACATCAGCTTGTGATTTGCACCCATGAATCACTGTATCTTCCCAACTGACACACAGGATGTTTCAGTTCCATATTTTTGTGCTCGATCAATATTGCTGGTTACCACTATTTACAGTCAGTCTTCCCACCAAATCAGAGTATTCCACTGTTTTCAAACCAATGTGAACCTCTATTTTTAGACAGTACCTGACTGCTAGAGTTCACACATCACCAGGCATACCGATTTAGTTACCCAGAAAGGACACAAAAAATCTCAATAGAAGGAGTAAACGCTGGAGACATGATGTAGTAAATGTTTTATAGGGCAGGTAAACAATCTATTTTGGGTCGGGCGCAGGTCAAGCCTGTAATCCCAGCACTTTGGGAGGCCGAGGCGGTGGGATCACGGCAGGTTGTGAGATCAAGACCATCCTACAACACGGTGGAAACCCCGCTCTACCAAAAATACAAAAAATTAGCCGGGCGGTTATGGGTGCCTGTAGTCCCAGCTACTTGGGAGGCTGAGGCAGGAGAATGGCTGAACCCGAGGCTGAGCTGCAGTGAGCCGAGATCACGCCACTGCACCCAGCCTGAGGGACAGAGAAAGACTCCATCTCAAAAAAAAAAAAGAAGAAGCTCCAATCATGGTGGAAGGTGAAGGGGAGCAGGCACTTCACATAGCAGAGAAGGAACAAGAAAGAAAGAATGGGACGTGACACACACTTTTAAATGACCACATCATGAACTTGTGGGCGAGAGCTCACTCCTACCACCAAGGGCATGTGCCAAGCCATTCATGAGGATCCACCCCATGGTCCAAAGGCCTCCCACCGGGTCACCTCCAACAATGGGGATTGAAATTCAACACATTTTAGACATAAGACATTCAAACTATACTGAATGTCAATACATGGTGTGGTGATTATCTACAAGATCTTTTCTGAATAAAGATTTTACAGTATATTATATATATGCACTTATATACATGCATATATATATGTATATATATATAATGTATTGCTAAGTGGTATTTAAAAGACTTAAAACCTGTATGAGAGGTTCCAACATTAAACCTACAAAGCTCCGTGTAAAATTTGTGCATAATAAAACATTTTCTAATGAATAATTACCTTCCCAACAGTGAATACAACTTTTAATATACATGTTTAAAGCTGCAACTTTTGTCTAAGCACTGTTTAGCTGCATCCTATAAATTTTCTCATATGTTGTCTTTTCACCTTCATTCAGTACAAAATATTCTTTAATTTTACATTCAATTTCTCTTTGATCCTGAGTTATTTAGGAATGTGTTATCTAATTTCCAGATATTGTAAAGGATTTTTCAAGATTCTGTTATTGATTTTGAATTCAATTCTATTGTGATTGAAGGACATACTTGGAATGACTTCCAATCTTTTTATGTTTAAAACTTGTTTTTTTTTTTTTTTTTTTTGAGACATAGTCTCGCTATCATCCAGGCTGGAGTACATGCAGTGGTGTGATCTCAGCTCACTGCAACCTCCACCTCCTGGGTTCAAGCGATGTTCCTGCCTCTCAGCCTCCTGAGTAGCTGCTGGGATTGGATTCCATGCGCCTGCCACCACACCTGGCTGACATTTGTATTTTTAGTAGAGATCGGGTTTCACCATGCTGGCCAGGCTGGTTCAAACCCTTGGACACCAGATTCACCTGCCTCGGCCTCCCACGGGTGCCTGGATTACAGGCATGAGCCACCGTATCTGGCCGCAAAAAACTTGCTTTGAAGCTCATCGTATGATCTATCCTGAAGAAACTTCCAAATGCACTTTGAAAGAATATTTCGCTGCTGCAGGGAGAAGTGTTCTATACATGTCAAGTTAAACCACCATGTTGAATAATAGTTTTTTAACCTTTTCTCTTTACTATAATTCTTCGTCTACTTGCTCTGTCAATATCAAGGGTCTTAACATCTTGAACTATAATTATTAAATCATCTACATTGCCTTTCAATGCCCTTTGCTTTTAATACTTTATGTATTTCCTGTGAATCCTGTTGTTAGGTACAAATATATTTAAAATCATGTGATGGCTGGAACAATGCCTAGTTGTTAGAGCATGGTGCTAATAACATCATTATGCCTCCTGATGTATTGACTGTTTTATGCTTTCATGAAAATGTCCCTCTGTATCTCTAGTAATATTTATTTTCTGAAAGTCTATTTTGTTTGATATTAATGTATCCACTCCAGCTTCTTATGATTGCTAAGTTTATACAATATATCTTTTCCATTTCTTTACTCTCTTTTTTTAAATCTCTTAGTTGTATCTTTGCATCAAGCATGTCTTTGTGGTCAGCACATAGTTGAATCTTTCTTTTGTATCCCATCTGCCATTCTTTTGTATTTTCATTATGTTTGGTTGATCTAATGGATCATTTAATATGATTATTGATAGAATTGACCGCATTTTGCTGTTTGTTTTAAATATAGTTTATGCCTTTGTTGTTGTTGTTCCTCTGTTACCTTACTGCTGTCTTTAGGTTAAACAATTATTTTTTAGTGTGTATCAATTTTATTATTCTGTTGATTATTTTCTTTGTGTTTGCTATACCTAATTAAGGTGTACTCTAATTTATCAATATAATTCATGTTACTGATTTAATTTCAGTAAAATCTAACACTGATGCTCTTATATAGCTTAATTCTCATCCCATCCTTATATGTTATTATTGTCATATATATATCTATATAACATTATAACCTCAGTATTAGTGTTTTTAATTATTGTTTCACAAAAATCTGATGTGTTTTAAAAAAGAAAATATATGTTTATACAATGTTATATATTGACCCATGTAGTTACCATTTCTGGTGCCTTTCATTTCTCCTGTGGATTTGCCTTATAGTGTCATTTCCTTTCCTTTCAGAATTTCTTTGAAGCTATATCTGTAAGTAATACTTTCTCTGTCTATGTTTATCTGGGAATTCTTTATTTCACCTGTTTTTGAAGAATTGTTTTGCATAACAGAATTGTGGTTGACAGTTTGTTTTTTTTTCATCACTTTAAATGTGTCATTCCACTGCCTCCTGGCCTCCATTTTTCATAAGAAATCAGGCATTAATTGCCTTGTTATTCCCCAGTTTAGATGAACTGGTTTTCTCTTGCTGCTTTTAAGATTTTCATTTGGTTTATTTTCAGTTAATTTTACCTTGATGTGTATAGATGGGATTTTTATGTTTATCCTATTTAGAGTTGTTGAGTTTGTAGATGTATAATTAATGTTTTTCATTAAATTTGCAGAATGTTTAGCCATTATTTCTTCAAGTATTTTTCCCAAGGTATCTCTATCTTCTTTCTGGGACTCTCATTACATGTTAGTAGGTATGCTGGATATTGCCACATGGGTCTCTTTGAGTTCTGTCTATTTTTCAATCTATGTTTCTTTTCCATGTTCTTTCAGGAGTGGTTAATTTCTATTGATCTATTTCTAAGTTCACACTTAATTATTTCTTTTTACACTCCAAATGTGCCCATTTAATTTTTTATTTCAGTTATTGGGTTTTTAAATTTGTAGAAGTTCCATCGTTCCTTTATTATTGCTTCTGTTTCTCTATTGAGCATACCTATTACAGTGTCATTATCATCATCACACTTTAATTTTTAAAATACAAGAGCTGCTTTGAGGTCTTAGTGTGTTAAATATATTTGGGTGCACTCAAAGTCAGTTTCCATGGACTGTTTTTTTCCTCTAAGTATGGATCATCACATTTTCTTACTTTGACTATCTCATGATGTTTCATTGAAAACTGGACATGCAGGTGTGGTGGCTCATGCCTATAATCCCAGCACTTCGAGGTAAACTTGATGGATCACTTCTGATTTACAAGTTCAAGAATCAGCTCAAGGCAACATGGTGAAACCCGCTTCTACAAAAAAATACAAAAATTAGCCAGGCATGGTGGTGCATGCCTGTAGTCCCAGCTACTCTGGGAAGCTGAGGTGGCAGGATGGCTTGAGCCTGGGAGGTGGAGGTTGCAGTGAGCTTCGAGATTGCACCACCACACTCCAGCCTGGGTGATACAGCCAAAACTTGTCTTAAAAAGAAACTAAACTGGACATTTTAGATTAATATTGTAACAACTCTGCTATGATTTTTCCCACTCCTAGATAGTTGTTCCTTTAGATAATTTACTCCAACCTAGTTTACAGAATCTGTTTCTCTAGATGTGTTGCCACTGATGTCTCTGCTCAGTTTTAAATACCTATATTCATTCATTCATTCATTCATTCATTTTGCCTAGCTTCCGGCGTGTTGTCCTGTATCTGCTGGTTTGTCAGTGATTAATAAGAGGTTGTGCTCAAATACCTTAAGCCTGTAAGGTTTCCACCTCTGCCATTGTAGATCTGTGTGTGAGTCGGTGGGGCAGACAGGAGAGAGGATGCATTCAAAGTTCAGGCACTTTTTAAGTCTGTCCTAGTTTCTACTTTTGCATATAGGTCTCTGTAAACGTGAGAGTTTCCCATCCAGCCAGAAAGGCACAGAGAGCTTATCTAGCCCTTATATGACTGTCATTTCCAGAACTTCCTCCTGTTAAGATTTTGACTAGCCCGTAACTAGCCCTAACTGGTACTGCAAACTCAGGTTAGCAGAGCTGTAAAATTCCCCATTTATTTCCTACCATGTATGCTGCTTTTCTGATAACGCTGCCAGGAATAGGTTTGGAACCTCCAGTTCAAATCAAGTCAGAACTCTCCTCTAGCAGTACCTGCCGCTCTCATAATCAGTCCTGCCTTGCTCAAACCACGCACTAACCAAGTTTTAGGAGTTAAGGAGAGGGGTAGTCCTAGTGCTAGAGCTCCTGCAGAATCTACACTTTCTTTATCCACAGTTCCAGCCATTTTTTTCACCAATAATCATTTCTCAAATTGTTCTTTTCTTGGTTGATTTTCAGAGCCCTGAGACCATTTTAAATAGTTTTTCCACTTTATACTTGTTTTTAGAAGAAGTTTCTTGCTAAACTTCTCACTCTGCTATAGCAAAATACGTCCCTCTAAATAAACGTTTTAAGTCAATTACTTCCTTCCAACATGTATCAGCTGTGGATTTTCCTATTTACCCTGTTTACTACTCCCAGCAATTTTATAAACCTCTTCTTAAAAAAAGCTTTTCTGCCGATTTGCTTTTTTTATGACCACTTAACCTCACGATGTAAGGTTAAGATTGTAAAAGCATCTTGACTATCGTGTGTGTGTGTGTGTGTGTGTGTGTGTGTGTGTGTGTCTTCTTTTTCAGATACTTTTCCTTACATCTCTATATTCCCATAAAGCACACTACAGCATTATGACGCCTGGAACTCAGGGTGTTGCTGCATCTACCTCCTGTGTCTCAAAAAAGTATGATCACAAATGATTATTACATACTAGATTTCAGTCAGTATTACCCCTTTAACATGTGGCCCTTTAGAATTCATGTACAAAATACCCCATCAATGAAAGCCTTATATATGCTGAAATAAATTCTCACATATTTTGAACACACTCTACCTCTTTTGATAATTCTCATCCCTAGCTGCATATTAGAATCACCAAAAAAGAGCCTCTAAAGACTATCCACAATGAGGATACACCATAGATCAGTCTAAATTGGAATTTCTGCCAGGTCCTAGACAGTGTTTTAAATCACCTGGTGATTCTGATGTGATCCCAGGAATTGAGAACTGATGCTTTCTCTTTAGTCAAGTGCCCCTTTTGGATTATTTTTTTCAGATAGGCCCCTTTTCCCCGTCAACAGCCCAACTTTAAACCTTTAACATAATAGGTATCAAAAGCATGATCCATAAAGGAAAGAAAACTGATCAGGGTTATATCAAAATTCTTATACTCCTGCTCTTGAAAGATGCTGTCAAGAAAGTGAAAAGGCAAGGACAGACTTTACAGTACAGCATCTATAATTGACAGTACATATCTCTAACAAAGGACTACACTCAGAATATATACACATGAACACCTACAATTCAATAATAAGGAAACAAATAGCCTAATTTTAAAATAAATGTATTTGAAAAGATACTTACCAAAAAAAAAGGTATATAAATAGCAAATAAAGACACAGTACTCAACACCATTAGACACATCAGAAAGTAATGCAAATCGTATACCTTAGTGAGAGATACTACTACACGCATAGTAGGTGGCAAATCTGTGGAGAAATCCAGAACTTTACATATGGCAGATAGAAACATAAATGATTCAACCATATTAAAAACAGTTTGGCAGGGTCTCACAAAGCGTTATACACTACTACATGGCCCACCCTTAGGCATCGCACCTAAGATAATTATATAAAAGCATATTTCAGCCGGGTGCCGGCTCACGCCTGTCGTCCCAACACTTTGGAAGGCCAAGGTGGTGGATCTCGAGGTCAGGAGATCAAGACCATTCTGGCTAACACGGTGAAACCGCTACCCCTACTCAAAAAATACAAAAAAAATTATCCAGGCATGGTGGCGGGAAAGCCTGTAGTCCCAGCTACTTGGGAGGCTGAGGCAGAGAATGGCATGAACCCGGAGGCAGAGCTTGCAGTGAGCCAAGATAGCGCCACTGCACTCCAGCCTGGGCAACAGAGCGGACTCCGTCTCAAAAAAATAAATAAATAAATAAAATATTTCTACCCAGACTTATACAAGAATGTTCATAGCAGCTTTAATCAATATCTCCCCAAACTGGGAAAAAAAATCCATAAATTGGAGAAAGGATAAACAATTGTGATATATCTATACAATGGAATAAAACTCAACAAAGTTGTAAACTCCTGGTCCACACAATTACACGGGTGAACCTGAAAACATTATGCCGAGCAAAAGAATCCAGACACAAAAGACTACATAATGTGGGATTCTATTTTGGCGAAATTTGGGAATAGGCATAAAATCGATAGTGATAGAAAGGACTTGGGTTGCTGGGCACAGTGGGAGTGAGGATCATCTGCAAAGAAGCACAAAGAAATTTTTGGGGTGGGGGAATGAAAATTTTCTGTATATTGATTATGTTAGGTGTCACACAGGTCTATATATTTGTCTAAACTCTTTAAACTATCATGGTGCTTTTTAATATATGTACCAACCACAATAAACTTGATTTATAAAAATTCAAAGCAGGATAAAAGGAAATAATGTACATAAAGCATTTAGTACAGCTGGGAAGCCTGGGCTCTCTGCTCTGGAATCCCGCTCAAATGAGTTCATTCCTGAACTTCACTTTGAAAAGTAGGTTCAGTTTTATGATTCCTAAGATCCCTGCCAATTTAAAACTTCCAAGTTTCTGTGTGCACATGCATATTTATTGCAGATATCTGTGAAAGTATTTCATTTTCACCTCTGAACTTCTTTCTTTTTAGTGCATTGTGATTCTGAACTCTCCTTGTCTTTCTTTTTATCTACAAACAACCCAATTTTAAAACAGGAAATGTATATGAAAACAAATATGATTTACTCTATGTCCCATTTCTCAGAATCTGACTAGGTAATAGGAAAGAATCCATTTATCTATTACTACCTAACAAACCAACAAACCACCTCAAACTCAGTGGCTTAAAACAAGAGCATTTGTTTTGCTCATGAATCTGCCATTTTAAGGGCTTAGCAGGGATGGTTCATCTCAGCTCGACACCAGGAGCTAGGGATGGCTTGGAAGAATCATCTGAAAGCTCCTCGCTTATAGGCTCAGAGGCATGGACCTGGAATTCTCTGGGTCACCTGGGGGCTGGAGCCCTCAAGCAACTTTTCTATGTAAAAAAGCCATGGTCTTTCCAGCATGATAGCTTCTGAGTAGCTGAATTCTTACATGTTGGCTTATGGCTCCCAGTGTGTATTTAGATGAGCTTAAAAAAGAGCTCTGCAGAATTGAGTTGTCTTCCCACCATAGTTTGGGGCAAAAATCACATAGCATCAGTTCAGCCTATGTATTCTTTGTAAAAGCAAGTCACTGGTCATTCATATTCAGGGAAGAGGAATTAGAGTCTGACTTCAAATAGGAAGAGTGTTAAATAATTTAAGGGCTTATTTTTAAATTATGGCCAACCAGTTGAATCAAGGTGTTTAGAATGACAAATGGCTTGAGAGAGGATTTCCTCATCTTTCATAGCACTGGCCTGTCAAGATCACTCTGTCCCACTCTCAGAGGACTGGTGCTTAGGCACCGTCACAAGTCCATGGTGGGAGGGAGAACACCTGAGACCCCCAAATCACTATACAAACTCTTCATAGTTTACCCCCAGGTCAACTGGAAGGAATGGTTCATGGCAATCCTAGTTCTGTCTGCAGCTGGAAAGGAAGGGCAGGCTGCTGTTTCACATATTCTAAGTGGGAGGGTCAGAGAAACAGATATTTCATCCAAACTCCATCAACCAAAACATACTGAGAAACAGATGAATAGTTTTGAGGGTAGCACCTCATACAGAATTAAAACTGTTCATTCAGTGGCTAAAGCTAAATAAATAGTGCAGATGTCTGGGTAAATAAACATATTATGGCATATAGATCCAATGATGGTTGCAGATCTTAAAGAGTAGATTTTAGACTTATTGCCCAATGCCCAGTGAATTTATAGCATTTCCTCAAACTTTTCTATTAGAATACCAGAAGAGACAAAGCTTCTCCAGCATCTGAGAGATAGTTGCCCCCAAGGTTTTTCTCCAAACAGACTTTTTTTCTATTTTAAACTTTAACATTTATATAATATTTGTATCTATACCATAAGTTATCCAAGTTATTTTATGAAATATGATTTATGAATGTGATTTACTCAAAATTATAAGGTAAATTGATACCCTCAGAAAACAAGCTATGTTTACCCGTGACTAT
>JAKGGE010000945.1:0-20378 GCA_023748175.1 Hoolock leuconedys | reverse complement strand
ATTATTATATCTGTTACGGTGATCTATGATCAGTGAGCTTTGATATTATTACTGCAATTGTTTTTGTTGTTTTTTAGTCTTTTAAAATAATTTTAATTTTTAAATATCTTGTTGTTATGTTATGTTATGTTATGTTATGTTATGTTATGATGTTAGTGCAGTGGAGCAATCTCAGCTCACTGCAACCTCTGCCTCTCTGGTTCAAGCGATTCTCCTGCCTCAGCCTCCCGAGTAGCCGGGACTACAGGAGCATGTCACTATGCCTGGCTAATCTTTTGTATTTTTAGTAGAGATGGGGTTTCACCGTGTTAGCCAGGATGGTCTCGATCTCCCGACTTCGTGATCGGCCTGCCTCAGCCTCCCAAAGTGCTGGGATTACAGGCGTGAGCCACAGCGCCCGTCCGTGTTTTTTATTTTTGTGCGCACACAGTAGGTGTATATACTTATGGGGTACGTGAGATGTTTTGATACACGCATGCCATGAGTAATAATCACATCATGGAAAATAGGGTATCCATCCCCTCAACCATTTACCCTTGTGTTACAAACAATCCAGTTACACTCTTCTAGTTTCTAAAAAATGTACAATGAAGTTACTATTGACTATAATCACCCTGTTCTGTGTAATTGTTTGGGGGGTGGGTACCAGGAACTGCACCCATAGAAGATGACAAACTTAATCGCTTAATGTTTTGTGTCTTCTGACTGCTCCACCGATGAGCTGTTCCCCATCTCTCCTCCTTTTCTTGGGCCTCCCTATTTCTTGAGACGCACCTATACTGAAATTAGGACGATTAACAACCCTATAATGGCCGCTAACTGTTCAAATGAAAGGAAGAGTCGCATGTCTCTCACATTAAATCAGAAGCTAGAAATGGCTAAGCTTAGTGAGGAAGGCCTGCTGAAAGCCAAGACAGGCTGAAAGCTCGGCCTCTTGCACCAAACAGCCAAGCTGTGAATGCAAAGGAGAAGTTCTTGAAGGAAATTACAATACTAATACTCCAGTGAACACACGAAGAAGAAAGCAAAACTGCCTTACTGCTCAAATAGAGAAAGTTTGAGTGGTCAGGATATTCGACGAAACCAGCCACAACATTCCCTTAAGCCAAAGTCTAATTCGGAGCAAGACCCGAACTCTCTTCTAGTCCATGAAAGCTGAGAGAGGTGAAGAAGCTGCAGGAGAAACGTGTGAAGCTAGCAGAGGGTGGTTCATGAGGTTCAAGGAAAGAAGATGTCTCCATAACTTAAAAGCGGAAGGTGAAGCAGCACACCCTGATGGAGCAGGTGCAGCAAGTTATCCAGAACATCTAGCTAAGATCGCCGTCGAAGGTGGCTACACCAAACAACAGATTTTCAATGTAGATAAACTAGCCTTCTATTGGAAGGAGATGCCATCTCAGACTTTCATAGCTAGAGGAGATTGACTCCAACTTTGAAAGAAGTTCTCCTGTGGGTAAAATGCTGTCCAATAGCATCACATACTACAGGGAAATCCTTCATGAAAGGGAGAGCTAATCCATGTGGCAAATTTCATTGTTGTGTTCTTTTAAGAAACTGCCGCAGCCACTCCAGCCTTCAGCAGCCACCACCTTGATCAGCCAGCAGCCATCAACACCCAGGCAAGAGTCTCCACCAGCAAAAAGAGTGACTCACTGAAGGCTCAGAAGATTGTTAGCATTTTAACAATGAATTAGTTTAAAATAAAGGTATGTACAGTTTTATACATAACGCTATTGCACTCTTAGTAGACTGCAGTATAGTGTAAACATAATGTTTTTATGCACTGCCAAACCAAAAAAACAATGCGTGTGACTCACATTATTGCAGTGGTCTGGAACCGAATCTGCAATATCTCTGAAGTACACCTGTACTGGGTAACAGGCACTGAGCTGAGTAAGATATGATCCCAGGTTACCACAGATAGAATCGCTTGAGCACCGTTCATGTCATCAGGCCTTCTAGATTAAATTTAATGCCTCCAAACAATTTACGAACTATGATTCTTTATTTCCATCTTATGGACCGGGAATCTGGAGCTGAGAAAATTTGGAAGACTTGCCCCAAGTCACGTGGTTTTTCTATGGATGAGAACTCCAGTCTGTGTCTCTGGAGGTCACGTCTAACATCTCATCTGGAGCTGGGCGAGCTCCTAAGCCCAGCCTGGACCCGGGCTTGTCTGGGATCCATGCCACGCACCCAGTCCACACACCTCAACATAGCCAGGGGAGCCAGAGGGGTTGTTCCCGCATTCTTTCCTCTTACCAGATGTCTCGTGAATCTTCTCAGAGGTACTTGGATTTCCCGGGGGGCACAGCTGTTTCCCATGGTTCTGTGGGGCAGATGCTTCTGACACTCCCTTCCAATCGTTTCCTTCCTCTGCTGGCTTCTCGGGGGTGATCTTTATAATGTGACGGTCACAGATAAACAGTATGAGTGACATTTCTACTGTGCTTTAGAGCTTACAAAGGGTCTTCACATGCATTACCTTAATGTTCTCAACAACGCGGGGAGAGTTACACATGCCTAAATTAGGAGAAACCCAGGAGGTTAGACAGGAAAGGAATGGCCTATGTGAATATGGTTTCCAGGGCTGGAATGCTTATCTTCACACTCTTTTAAGACTGACATTCTTGCAAACAGCAAAAATCTCCATGTAATTGAGAGTTTGGTATACAAAAGATTGGAAGGAGGATAGCATTCTAAGAATTCATAAGGTCTGCAAAAGGGAGAGCTTCTATAAAATAGGAGGGATCTCATATAAGCTCTTAGCTGCTGGGAGAGTAAATGTAAAAACATAGAGAGGGGACAAAACACTGCTGAACAAGATGGTGTGGGGAGATGAATACAAGGAAGGGAGGGGTAAAGAAACGGTTTGCTGAAATTAATCTAGGCAGCAAAGAATGCAGTACCAGATCTGGCATACCACCCTACCGAGGCACCAACATTGAATGTGGAATTCAGTCAGGTGGTAGCCATACCAGTTCTTGTTGCACTGGGATGTGTCACTGACCAACAATCTTAAGCTACTTTTTTTTTTTTTTTTTTTTTTTGAGACAGAGTCTTGCTCTGTCACCAGGCTGCAGTGCAGTGGCAAGATCTCGGCTTACTGCA
Organism: Hoolock leuconedys; assembly: GCA_023748175.1. Classification (NCBI taxonomy): domain Eukaryota; kingdom Metazoa; phylum Chordata; class Mammalia; order Primates; family Hylobatidae; genus Hoolock; species Hoolock leuconedys. The sequence continues at coordinate 17,267 of JAKGGE010000945.1, read as the reverse complement.
ACATCAGACTCCTGCGTTTAAGTGACTCTCATGCAACAGCCTCCAGAGTATCTGGGACTGCAGGCAGGCGCTACCACGCCCTGTTAGTTTTTTATTTTCAATAGAGACGAGGTATCACCATGTTGGGCAGGATGGTCTTGATCTCTTGACCGAGTGATCCATCCAACTCAGCCCCCCAAAGTGCTGGGATTACAGTCGCGAGCCACCGCGCCCGGCTCTTAATCTACTTTTTATTCAGCTTCCTCGCTTATGAAATAGTGAACAATGCATGTAAAATAGTCTACGGGAAAGTCCTCTCTGAGCTTGTAAACACTGTTTAAATGTAGTAATAATAACAATTAATACCTTTCATGATCCTTCCTTGAATTCGGCCTCCACACTGGCTACTCAACTCCCAGATCCCTTTACCCTCTAAACCAGAGTTGAATCTGCACTCGTGGGGTCACTCATTCAGGGGCCTCCGAGGGATCCCCTGGGCTGGAATGGGGGCTTCCGGGATGCCTCAGGTGCAGACAAGGTCCTCAAGGAGCTCACAGTGGGGAGGGGCCAACAGTCAAAGAAATTCCTAAGCCATGGAAGTGGTCCCAGTAACAGAGCAGAGGCCAGCTGGTCTTTCCTACTGCAAGAGTGGGTGTCTCAATGGAAGCACCAGCAGGCCCTATGCGGTAAAGCCCTAGTGAACAACATCTGAACTTCATAAAAAAAATGCAAACGTAAATGAGCGTTAAATGGCTTGGAGCTCTGGATTAGATTACCACTGCCACTGCGCCCCAGGAAAATCCTTTAACATCTCTGTACCCCGATAGCCTCATTTTATTATTATGTTGCTGATAACTATGATCTAAAACATGAACTATGATTCTTTACTTCCATTTCATGGACCAGGAGTCTGGAGCTCAGAGAACTTAGAAGATTTGTGCCAAGTCACATGGCTTTTATATGGATGACAACAGAAATGTGTGACTCGTTATTATTTGGAGATAATAATAGAAACAACGTCATAGAGGTCTTCTTAAGGATCAAATACATTAATCTATGTGAACTGCTTAAAATAGTATCTGGCATCACTATGAAAACAAAAGAGGTATTAAGGATCACAACTGTTAGTATTATCAAGCTGTTGGTGCTACATCAGGTGTTGTGATAGACATGGGGAGAAGGAGGCAGTGAGGGCATTTTTGATATTCTCCCACTCTTACCAGTGTTCGCATCTGTGGAGGGACAAAGGTTCTCTGGTCCTTTAGATTTGAGAGATACTCACCTTCGGGAAGATTCTCTGGAGCCTGCCGAAAGTCATCTGAGGACGTTCAACTGAAAGAGAATACATCAGAATTTTTCTTTGTTGGTAAAGTTTTCCAGACTCTAGAGAGACTTCTATTGCATGAGGGTATTCTGCAGCAGAGGGTTATGAGTCCACTTATTGTTGAGGAGTTATTTGTGATATGCCTCTGAATTATGTTTAGTAATGGTTGATTCATTTATCTGTGGCATCAATTCAGAATTTTCCATCTCATAGTTTATCAAATTGGGACTAAACTCCATCACAGTCTCATCTTATTCCTTTACATATCTTTTACTTTTTTCCAAATAATTAAATTGATTGGTTAGGAATCTAACTGTATCCACTCAAGATGTGCAACAACTGAGAATCATTGTACACTTCAAATGGGTGAATCTCATGGTATGTGAATTAAGCTGTTAAATGTGTGATGAACCATGGATGATTTATTCCAGTGGCTCTGAAATATTTTCAGCATAAAGACACTCCTTTAATGTTAAAATCTTGGCAGACACTCAAGCACCGGATTTTCAGATCTCTTATAGTGATTGTGGGAGATGGTAGAATCTGGCCTGTTTAGTTGGGGAGTAATAGGTCTATTGGAGACAGTTTGGACAGTCTGACCTTGTCTTGTAATTGTGTTGTCAGAGCAGAAGAGCAAGTAAACACCTATGTCCCCTTTATATTCCTGAAATGTACAAAGATCTCTACCGAAGAACCTGTCCTTTTTTCACCCTATGTTATCTCTGCTCTCTGACAAGTGGGAAAGCTCTCTGTGTGCTGGATGAGGGATCGCTCTTTCAAACTCACTCCCGAGCTCATCACAGAGAATCAGGGTTCTTCGGGAATAAGAAGACTATTTGCTTTTGATAAAATACAGGGAAACATCGATGCTTATTACATAATGTGTTAATCACCCTCACTACTAAGATACCTATCCAATACCTACATGCTGTTAATGAAACAAACTCTGGAAGTTTTTGGCGAATCTACAGTTGTAACATTTTCTTTCTTTTTTTTTCTCTTGTAACATTTTTTTAACAGTCCTTTGATTCATTAACAGCGCTTAGGAAGAACAACATGTCGTTTAAAAAAGAAATATTTCAAAACACAGAAAAGTATGGGGAATAATATTGTGTCCAGTCGGATCTCAACATTACCCCACAGCTCTCTTAGGTTTGATTTATTTTTTCAGAATATTAGAAAAACTACAAACAGGCTGGGCTTGGTAGCTCACACTTGCCATCCCAGCACTTTGGGAGGCTGAGGCGGGTGGATCACCTGAGGTCGGGAAGTTTGAGACCAGCCTGGCCAACATGGTGAATCCCCGTGTCTACCAAAAATTAAAAATGAGCTGGGTGTGGGGGCGCATGCCTGTAACCCCAGCTACTCAGGAGGCTGAGGCAGGACAATCACTTGAACCCAGGAGGTGAAAGTCGGAGTGAGCTGAGATTGCCTTATTGCGCTCCACCCCGGCCGAGAAGAGTGAAACTCCATCTCAAAAACAAAAACAAACAAAACACGCTATCGACAAGTCACAGCTGAAGCTGTCTGTGCAGCACTCAGCAATCCCTGCCCTCCCTCCCTCCTCCACTTACAGCCAGTCACCTTAATGTGATGGCTTTTTATTCACATTAATGTTTGTATACATTTACCATTTATTTATTATCTATGAAAATATATATTCTTGTTTTGCATGTTGTAAAATTTTATATGAATGGCCTCTGTAGTTAACTTTCTGCATGCAATTTTTTTCCACTCAGCCCTGGTGTGTGTGAGGGAACAAATGCCTGAGGATCTTTCCCAGGTAGCTGAGCTGAAAAGCAGTTGGGCTTGAGGAGACCCTATCCAGCCCCTTCCCATCTACTCACCCTCATTCCCACGGTTACCGTCATTATCAGAATCATTCCCCTGGAGGTCTGTGGCCCCTGTATTACGCATGAAAGGTGGGAAGGTGGGCTTCAAACCTAGAAAGAAGCAAAATGTTTATTCCTTAAGAGACAAGCTTTGACCTGCCACGGTGGCTCATATCTGTAGTACCAGCGCTTTGGGAGGCTGAGGCTGGAGTATTGCTTGAGGCCAGGAGTTCAAGGCTGCAGTGAGCTATGATTGCACTACTGCACTCTAGCCTAGGTGACAGACTGAGATTCTGACTCAAAAAAAAAAAAGAAAAAAAAAGGAAAGAAAGAAAGATACAAGCCGAGAGAAGGAAGGTAGGGACGGTGTGGGAGTGCCGGGATGCCACAGAGACACTTGGACTCATCAGAACAGAGGCCTAAGGGAGAGAAACGTGCAGGATCCAGGTATAGGCTCCACTGTGGCCAGTCCCTGCCCTCAGCCCTGACAGAATACAGAAGAGCAGAGCACCCAGAAGCTGCCTTGCGATTTTTCCCTGCACAAAAGGAAAATGTGGGGTACTTTCTGCAGCCTAAGAAGTAGCCAAAGCAGGAAAAGGGGTGCTCATGTGTCCCCAGACTTGTCTGTACCTAGAACTTTCTGTTACCTAGTTTAGTCATGACCTCATACTTTCTCTTCATATACACATAGGTGATTTTCTCCGTGGCTTTCATCTTTTCCCACTCTTTCTTAGAGAAGTATTTGGCAATATCATCGGAGGCCTAGGAAAAGATAAAAAAGGAATTTTGTCAGTGACCCAGCTAGACATGTCTGCCATTCAGCTGGAGCCGCTTCCTGTGTGCTGGATCTGGGAAGTGGGGATGATATTCCGTCCTGGTTGCTGCCATGGCTAACTGACAGAACATGAGGGAACTTTCCTAGCTTCTCCCCTGCCACACAGTAGGGCTTTAATGCTGCTGGCTGGCTCTCTTCCCACTTTCCAGAATGGACTGAGATTCACCAAATGTAGTGCAAGGTCACAGACTTGTCTCCAGGGATGCTAGGTGATGACAGAGCGAGGATGGGAGGCTCCCAAGGATGCAGATCTCCCCTGAGACCCTGCTCCTTGTCTCCAGTACCTCTGTCCTCCCCTCCTCAGAAACCTGGTCACCCCACACGGTCCCCTGGGCCACTATTCTGCCCCCTCCAGGTTACCTCACCTTTTGTATCTTCTCTGGTATTTGAGCACCAACCGTGGGTCTCCTTGCAAGGGTGTCCTCTCCATTCATGGCACCGGGAGCAGTCTGACCTGCAAGAGAAACAGACCAAGTCTTTCCAGCCGCAGCAGCTTTGGTCCAGTGGAGGGAGAAATCTGTGAAGGCCGGCCACCCTCAGTCACCTGGAATCAGGTGCTTCATTTCTCCATTCGGGGCTTATCTGTCCCTGAGTAATGACATGGGGAGAAGTCAGATGAAAATAGGGGACCAGTGGTCTCTGGGAGAAGTATTGATTTGGGATGACAGGTTTCCTATGGGAAAAGCAGCCTTGAGTCTTTAGGTGGGGGTTGGCTAATGTTGTTAGTAGTTTCCCTGGGGCTAGGCTTACACTGAAAGATGTACAGACCCTTGTTGGGGAGGCAGAGATGTGACTGTGTAATTTTATTCAGTGGGGGCATGCTGACACCCCCAGTCAATAAATAAAGGAAGGGAAGTGAGTCCCAGAGATAACATGGTCTCTCTGGTGATGGATCTGATCAGGCAGAGGGATGGGGGGTTCTGTTTTGTTGAAGAGAAATGAGCATCGCTACTATGGATGAATTTAGAGGCTATTACTGGGTGATTTGTAAATTATTAGAAGAAGAGAGCTAGAATTTCTGAGACTACAAGAGCCCGCCATCGCTTCGAGAGAATGTGGGGAGTTTCAAGGCGCAGCAATCAGCCAGGCACAGCGGCTCACGCCTGTAATCCCAGCACTTTGGGAGGCGAAGGAGGGAGGATCGCTTGAGCCCATGAGCTTGAGACCAGCCTGGCCAACATACCGAAACCATCTCTACTAAAACAACAACGACAACAAAAACACGCACACACATTAACAGAAGCAGAGTGGTGTGCACCTGTAGTCCCAGGGCCTACGCGAGAGGATCACTTGATCCCAGGAGGAAAGACTTGAGTGAGTTTTGTTTTTTTTTGTTTTGTTTTTTTTTGAGTCATGGTCTCTCTCTGTTGCCCAGGCTGGGATGCAGTGGTGTGATCAGGGCTCACTGCAACCTCCGCCTCGTGGGTTCAAGTGATCCACCAGCTGTGGCCTCCAGAACTGCTGGAATTACAAGCGTGAGCCACCGTACCCGGCCCAAATTTGTTAAGTTACTAGAGTTCCCAGGAAAAATCCCATACCTGAAAAAGTTGGAAACTGACAGGAAAGATTTGAGATGGCGACCTGCCTCACATACACTCCTTATTAAAACTAGATAACAAATGCACCGCGGAGGAGGGGAGGGGTAGGAAGAACGGAAAAAGAAAATCAGCGCATGCTTACTCTGATTTTGGAAGAATCGAAAGAGAAAATCAGACCGTGCGTACTCTGAGTATGGAAGAATCGAAAGAGAGAGAAAGTCAGAGCATGCGTACTCTGAACTTAAAGCAGCCAATCCCGGTGGATGCTTTAGGCGGGAAAATCAGTGCCTCCGCCCCCAGTTTGAGAAGTTTCTGTCCCTGGAGGCTGGACTGATAGACGCCACATCAGCTTCGCTTATCCCGCCTACTGTTCTGACTTCGGATTGGCCAGATGGAGTTCACTAACTGCCCTGATTGGTCCATCATCCTTGCGCAGTGACATTGCGCAATATTGTCTCCTCCTCCAGCAACACTTTGTTGCCACTGCGTCAAAGTGGGTGGTCCTCAGGCACCGTCAGGAGATTTTGAACTCTCTGAAGACCGTCCCTGGATCTCGGGTTAAACATCTGGATTCTAGTCTGAACAGCGAGAAGAAAAATATAGTCGGATCTGTGATTTTTCCGCTTGAAAGACACAATGTTTTCCAGACTAGCACATTTGCAGAGCTTTGCTGTACTTAGTCGTGGCTTTCATTCTTCAGTGGCTTCTGTATCTGTTACCACTGAAAAAACAGTCCAAGGCCCTCCAAACTCTGATTACATTTTTTAAAGGGAATCTAAGTGTGGTGTGCACAATTACCATCCTTTACCTGTGGCCCTGGAGAGACGAAAATGTATTTACTTATGGGATGTGATTGCGGTATTGGTTACATCCACCTTGGCCAATCTTCCCACCTCGGTCTCGCGACTACAGGCATGCACCACCCTGCCCACGCTTATTTTTTTTTTTTTTTGTTGTTCTTGTTGTTAGTAGAAATGGGGTTTATCTATGTTGACCAGGCTGGCCTCAACCTCCTGGGCTCATGGGATCCTTCCGCCACGGCCTCGGGACTACAGGCATGCACCACCCGGCCCATGCTTTATTTATTTTTTTTATTTTTTAGTGGAAACTAGGTTTCGCTATGTCGGCCTGGGCTCAAGGGATCCTCCCGCCTTGGCCTGGGGACAACTGGCATGCACCACCCTGCCCACGCTATTTTTTTTTTTTTTTTTTTTGCTTCTTTGTTTGTTTCTTTCTTTAGTAGAAACCGGGTTTCGCTATGTTGCCCAGGCTGGCCTCAATCTCCTGGGCTCAAGTGATGCTTTCACCTCGGCCTCAGGACTACAGGCTCACACCACCCAGCCCCTCTAATATTTTTAATTTTTCTAGTAGAGACAATTTTGCTATGTTGTCCTGGCTGGTCCCTACCTCCTGGGCTCAAGCAATCCTCCCACCTTGGCCTCGGAACTACAGGGGTGAGCCATCCCACCCACACAATGTTTTTTGTTGTTCTTGTTGTTAGTAGAAATGGGGTTTATCTATGTTGGCCAGGCTGGCCTCGACCTCCCGGGCTCAAGCAATCCTCCGGCCTCAGCCTGGTGACTACAGGCTCACACCACCCAGCCCCCTCTAATATTTTTAATTTTTCTAGTAGAGACAATTTTGCTATGTTGTCCTGGCTGGTCCCTACCTCCTGGGCTCAAGCAATCCTCCCGCTTCGGCCTTGGGACTACAGGCATGCACCACCCTGCCTTTTGCTATTTTTCCCAGGCTGGTCTTGACCTTCTGGGCTCACTCAATGATTTGAACCTGAGAAGCGGAGGTTGCATTGAGCTGAGATGACACCACTGCACTCCGGCTTGGGCGACAGAGCAAGACTGTCAAATAAATAAATACATACACACATGAAAGAAAGAAGAAAGAAAAGAAAGAAGAAGGAAGGAAGGAAAGAAAGAAAGAAAGAAAGAAAGAAAGAAAGAAAGAAAGAAAGAAAGAAAGAAAGAAAGAAAGAAAGAAGAAAGAAAGAAAGAAAGAAAGAAAGAAAGAAAGAAAGAACCAGCTGAATCTCCATAAAAACAGTAAGTTTTGTGGTATATTAACTACCCTCATCCCATCTCGTGCTCCCAGCTTGGTTCTGTTCATTTCTGATGAAATACAGATAGGATTGGCCAGAACTGGTAGATGGCTAGCTGTTGATCATGAAAATGTCAGACCTGATATAGTCCTCCTTGGAAAGGCCTTTTCTGGGGGCTGATACTCTGTGTCTGCGGTACTGTGGGACGATGACGTTATGCTGAGCATTAAGCCAGGGGAACATGGGTCCACATACGGTGGCAATCCACTAGGCTGCCGAGTGGCCATCGCAGCCCTTGAGGTTTTAGAAGAAGAAAACCTTGCTGAAAATACAGAAAAAAATGGGTATTCTCTTGAGAAATGAACCCATGAAGCTACCTTCTGATGCTGTAACTGCCGTAAGAGGAAAAGAATTATTGTGTGTATGTATGCATGTATGTATGTATTTAGAGTCAGAGGTTCACTCTGGTTGCCCAGGATGCAATGGTGTGATCTTGGCTCACTGCAACCGCTGCCTGCTGGGTTCTAGCGATTCTCCTGCCTCAGCCTCCTGAGTAGCTGGGATTACAGGCACGCGCCACTATGCCCAGCTAATTTTCATATTTTTAGTACAGACTGGGTTTCACCATGTTGGCCAGGCTGGTCTTGAACTCCTGACTTCAGGTGATGCACCCACCTCGGCCTCCCAAAATGTTGGGATTACAGGCGTGAGCCACTGTGCCCGGGAGGAAAAGAATTATTAATTTCTATTGTTATTAAAGAAACCAAAGACTGTGATGCTGGGAAGGTGTGTCTATGACTTCAAGATTATCCACTTCTGGCCAAGCCAACCCATGGCGACATCATCAGGTTTCGCCTCTGCTGGTGGTCAAGGGGGATGAGATTCGTGAGTCCAGTGAAATCGTTAACAAGACCTTCCTGTCTTTCTGAGGGTAGCAGCTGTTTTCAGTGGTCCCTGGGAGCCGGCTGGAGACAGGTGGTCTTGTAAAAGCTCTGCTCTTAATGCGGGCACATTCCACTCCATGTGTCTTCAAAACCTTTTTGTGGAGTATCTGTTTTTTTCAGTTAATACGTAGTAGAACAACGTTTATGAAGCTGCTGTTTGCTTTGTAACATAAGTAAGAGCATGCAATGGCATCTATATTCTGTGAAAGTGTTTTCATGTGTTGTGTACTTTCTAAGGTTAAACATATCTATATATACAGACAGCGTTTAAATTACGTCCTTCAATATACTTTATATATGTTTATATAATTTCCTTGCTGGAATAAATGCTTTGTATTTGAAAGAGTTATCTCTAGGGAATTACATAAAAGACTTCACCTTATAAAGTCAAACCATCGTTATCACTGAATTTTAGGAAGGATGAATGGTTAAGTATGTATAAAATACTAATATCAAGTAAACTTCATATTGGCCAGCACCAGGATGTATTCTATGGATGTCATTATTTTCAATTAAGAATTAGTGTTTAACATTCCTAAATTGTTTTGAGTGCTTGATTATAATTTGTTAAAAAATGTTTATTTTTAATATTTCTTTAAATTTAACATAAAGTTTATATTTCAGAAAAAAAAAAAAGGTACAGAACATTTCCATCACCATAATGTTATCTCTTGTGCTACTCATTTTTAGTAATACTCACTCTCGTCCCATCCACCATCCCTAACCCTGGCAACCACTAATCTGTCTTTCATTTCCACAATTTTGTCTTTTCTACAATGCTGTACAAATGAAATCTTATAGTATATAATATTTCAGGGGCTTATTTCACTCAGCATAATTCCATGGAGATTCCTCCAAGATATTGATATTTGTGTATCAATAGTTCATTGTTGTTGTTCAGATGGAGTCTCACTCTGCTGGTGGTCAAGGGGGATGAGATTCGTGAGTCCAGTGAAATCGTTAACAAGACCTTCCTGTCTTTCTGAGGGTAGCAGCTGTTTTCAGTGGTCCCTGGGAGCCGGCTGGAGACAGGTGGTCTTGTAAAAGCTCTGCTCTTAATGCGGCACATTCCACTCCATGTGTCTTCAAAACCTTTTTGTGGAGTATCTGTTTTTTTCAGTTAATACGTAGTAGAACAACGTTTATGAAGCTGCTGTTTGCTTTGTAACATAAGTAAGAGCATGCAATGGCATCTATATTCTGTGAAAGTGTTTTCATGTGTTGTGTACTTTCTAAGGTTAAACATATCTATATATACAGACAGCGTTTAAATTACGTCCTTCAATATACTTTATATATGTTTATATAATTTCCTTGCTGGAATAAATGCTTTGTATTTGAAAGAGTTATCTCTAGGGAATTACATAAAAGACTTCACCTTATAAAGTCAAACCATCGTTATCATTGAATTTTAGGAAGGATGAATGGTTAAGTATGTATAAAATACTAATATTAAGTAAACTTCATATTGGCCAACACCAGGATGTATTCTATGGATGTCATTATTTTCAATTAAGAATTAGTGTTTAACATTCCTAAATTGTTTTGAGTGCTTGATTATAATTTGTTAAAAAATGTTTATTTTTAATATTTCTTTAAATTTAACATAAAGTTTATATTTCAGAAAAAAAAAAAAGGTACAGAACATTTCCATCACCATAATGTTATCTCTTGTGCTACTCATTTTTAGTAATACTCACTCTCGTCCCATCCACCATCCCTAACCCTGGCAACCACTAATCTGTCTTTCATTTCCACAATTTTGTCTTTTCTACAATGCTGTACAAATGAAATCTTATAGTATATAATATTTCAGGGGCTTATTTCACTCAGCATAATTCCATGGAGATTCCTCCAAGATATTGATATTTGTGTATCAATAGTTCATTGTTGTTGTTCAGATGGAGTCTCACTCTGTTGCCCAGGCTGGAGTGCAGTGTCTCGGCTCACTGCAACCTCCGCCACCGAGGTGCAAGCGATTTTCCAGCTTCAGCCTCCCAACTAGCTGTGACTACAGGTGCGTGCCACCACGCCCAGGTAATTTTTGTATTAGTAGTAGAGATGGGGTTTCAACATATTGGCAAAGCTGGTCTTGAACTCCTGACGTCATGATCCATCCACCTCGGCCTCCCAAAGTGCTGGGGTAACAGGGTGAGCCACTGTGCCCGGCCAATAGTTCATTTTTATTACTGAGGAGTATTCCACAGGATGGATGTCCCACAGTTTGACCATTCACTTATTGTAGGACATATTGATTATTTCCAGCTACTGGCTATTACAGGTAAAGCTGCTATGAACAATTATGTACAAGTTTCTGGATGGACATACATTTTAATTTCTCTGAAGTGTAATCGTTGAATTGTATGGTCATTGCACGTTTAGTTTTATAAGAAACTACCAAACTGCTTTCTAGAGGGGCTGTAAGATTTTACCTTCCCAACAGCACTTAATGAGGTGTCCAGTTTCTCTGCATCCTTGTCACCATTTGGTGTTGTCACTATGTCTTTTATTTTAGCTATTTTGATAAGTGTGTAGTGATACCTCATCGTGGTGTTATTTTGCATCTAGTGAAGCAAATGAGTGTTGAACATCTTTTCAAGTGCTTATTTGCTTATTTCCTCTTCAGTGAAATGTATGTTCATATCTTTTCATGATTTTCTAATTGGATTATTTGTTTGTATTTTTAGTAGAGATGGGGTTTCAACATATTGGCAAAGCTGGTCTTGAACTCCTGACGTCATGATCCATCCACCTCGGCCTCTCAAAGTGCTGGGATTACAAGTGTGAGCCACCACGCTCAGCCTACCGCTGAGTTTTGAGAGTAGTATACATATCCATTATATATGTGAGTCCTTTCTTGGATATGTGGTTTGCAAACATTCTCTCCCAGGTCATACCCTGTTTTTTCATCCTTTTAACAAGATTTCTTGCAGAGCGCAAGTTTTAAATTGGATGAAATCTAATTTTTTTTTCCTTATGGATTATGCTTTTTGAACCGTTCACTATGCCCTAGATCTCAGACGTTTCTCCTATATTTTCTTGTAAAAGTTTTCTTTTAGTTTTATATTTTAGATTTAAATCTGTGATCCACTTGAGTTACTTTTTTGTATACAGGCATGAAAATTAGGTCATTTTTTTTTTTGGCCTATGTCTACAACATCTCCAGCACCATTTGTTAAGCAGACAATCCTTCCTTCTTTTTGTCTCTTGGTAAAAAATCAGTGTGGGGCTATTTCTAGGTTCTCTATTTTGTTCCAGGGTTCTATGTGTCTATTCTTCTCCCAGTACTACACAGTCTTGATTCCTGTAGCTATATAAGAAGTATTGAAATATGAAAGAGCCATTCCTCCCACCTTATTCTTCTTTTTCAAAAGTTGTCTTAGCTATATAAATATTTTTTGAAATGGAGTCTCACTTGTGTCACCCAAGCTGGAGATCAGTGGGGTGATCTTGGCTCACTGCAGCCTCCACCTCCCATGTTCAAGTGATTCTCCTGCCTCAGCTTCCCTAGTAGCTGGCATTTCAGGCACACACCACCACACCCAGCTAATTTTTGTATTTTTAGTAGAGACGGTGTTTTGTCATGTTGGCCAGGCTGGTCTCGAACTCTTGACCTGAAGCGATCCGCCCATCTCGGCCTTCCAAAGTGCTGGTATTACAGGCGTGAGCCACGACTCCCAGCGTTGTCTTAGCTATTGACAATTTGTTACAGCAACAATCAAAAATGAATATACGTAGAAACAGATTGGTGTAACAAAATAGAAAGTCAAAAAACAGACTAATTTATATACCAACTTCAGCGTGCATTTCCTAACAAACAAACAGTGGGCAAAAGATGGGTTGTATAATAAAGGATTGTTGACAAGTGTCTATCCATTTGAAAAAATAAAGATTGAATCCTTACTCTGAACCACATGAAATAATAAATTCTAAAAGTTCGGAGACATAAATGTGGAAATGTGAAGTCGTAAAGAAATAGATGAAAATTCGGGAAAATATTACAGTGTAAGACATCTTGAATTGGCAGAAGCAATTCCTGATATTACATCAAGGCTATAAACAATTAATCTGACATAGTTAAAAATGTAAAAATTAAAGTATCATCATCTAAGTCAAAAGACACCATAAACAACTGTTTAAAAAGGCAAATTTTAGGCTGGGCGTGGTGGCTCACGCCTATCATCCCAGCACTTTAGGGGGCTGAGGAGGGCGGATCACGAGGTCAGGAGATCAACACCGTCCTAGCTACCACGATGAAACCTCGTCTCTAATAAAAATACAAAAAAATAGGCAGGCCTGGTAGCACGCGCCTGTAGTCTCAGCTACTCGGGAACCTGAGGCAGGAGAATCGCTTGAACACGGGAGGCAGAGGTTGTAAATTTAAGAGGAAGGAGAAGATTTCAATAAGCAATGGTGAGGAGAAAAACACTAGAATTTATTGAAAAGTGTAAAGTTTAGATTGTAAATTAAAAAAATTATAATCTTGAACTAAATTTGCAGGTTTTATAAACATGGAAGATGGGAGGAGGGACAGAAAAGAAAAGAGAAGTTCTTTTGGTGTTCAAGGAATGGATACAGATACTAATGAATGATAGAATGGTAGAATGGTTAAAAACACGAGCATTTTATTTTGTTTTATTTTAGACAGGGCCTCACTGTGTTGCCCAGGCTAGAGTTCCATAGCACAATCATGGCTCACTGTAGCCCCAGCCTCCTCAGCTCAAGTGACCCTCCTGCCTCAGCCTCCCATGTAGCTGGGACTTCAGGTATGAACCACCACCCCTGGCTAATTAATTTTTTTTTGGTAGAGACAGGGTCTTGCTATGTTGCCCAGGCTGACCTTGAACTCTTGTCCTCAAGCAATCCTCCCACCTCTGCCTCTCAAAGTGGTGGGATTACAGGAGTGAGTCACTGTGCCCAGTTAACGCTAGTATTTCAGAGTACAAACTCTAGAGCCAGACAGCTTGGGTTCAGTTTCTGGCTTCTCAACTTATTAAGCTATGTGACCTTGTGTAAGTCATATAACCTTTCTGTGTCTCAGGCTACTCAAGAGTAAACTGGGAATACCTGTATTATCTAACTCACTTGATTGCTATGATTAAATGGGCAAATACATGTAAAGCACTTAGAATAGTGCCTGTCATGTGGTTAAGTGGTATATATCTTTTAGTTGTTGTTGGTAATGACTTCAAATTACTTTTAAAATGTAAAGGCATATCTGGTTCAAGAAGAAGATGGTGAACTAGGAATAGCTGCTGGTTTCCTTCCCAAACCAAACCTTGCAGATGCCACAGAGGAGGTGGGAAGTGGCTGGAGTTCAGAACAGTTCCCAGTAACAAAACCCTTGATGGTTTGGCCCCACTGAGGGATGAGACGGCTTAGAGTGGGAAAAGGTCAGAGGCCACAGATGGAGGATCAGCCCAGGTGGAGCTTTCTAAGTTGCATTCTTGTTTTCTCCTTGTTTTCTGGAAGGCTTATTACCTGTTCTGTAAACATACAGAGCAGACACTTGGCAGGGCTGGCCCAGTGCTAGCCCAAAGTGGCCTGATAACATTTTAGAAATAAGGGGCTTGGGAAGCTCCTAGAAAAAGTGCAGACTCATCAAAGCTGGCCAGTAACTGAGCATTCCTTTCCTACCTCTCCCTCTGCCCTCTGAGCTGGGCGATTACAACCAATATCATCCACCTGTTGACTCCCTGCACTCTGTAAGGCAGAAATCCTGTAAGGGTCTCTGGCGGCTCAGAGGCTAGGGACTGGAAAGAAGAAATGGCTCAGCTCAGCTCTAGAGGCTCCGTATCTTACGACCTATCAATCCAGAAACCCTGAACCGCGTGGAGTGTTCAAGGACGATCTTCCCAGGAACAAAGAGTTATATAGAAAAACTATCGCATAGGCCAGGCGCGGTGGCTCACGCCTGTAATCCTAGCACTTTGGAAGGCAGAGGCGGGAGGATAACCTGAGGTCGGGAGGATAACCTGAGGTCAGGAGTTTGAGACCAGCCTGGCCAACATGGCGAAACCCCATCTCTACTAAAATTAGCTGTGTGTCGTGGTGCATGCCTGTAACCCCAGCTACTCAGGAGGCTGGGGCAGTGAGGTGAGACCACACCATTGCACTTCAGCCTGGGCAACAATAGTGAAAAAAAAAAAAAAAAACCGAAGAGGAAAGCCTGTAATCCCAGCAGTCTGAGAGGCTGAGGCGGGTGGCTCACCTGAGGTCAGGATTTCGAGATCAGACTGGCCAACATGGTGAAACCCCATCTCTACTCAAAATGCAAAATTCGCCTGGCATAGTGTCACACGCCTGTGGTCCCAGCTATTCAAGGGGCTGAGGCAGGAGAATTGCTTGGACTCAGGAGGCAGAGCTGCAGTGAGCCAAGATGGAGTCACTGCACTCCAGCCTGGGTGAAAGAACAAGACTCCATCTCAAATAAATAAATAAAAAGAAAACCTATTGGATAGGTTGGATATGAAAACATTAATTGCTCAAATAAATAATTCAGTGAAATAGGTTGAGTAAAGAGCGGATATAGTTGAAAAAGCAATTACTGAGCTGAGAAGTGAGAGTCCTAAAAGAATTTCATAGAAATGTCGGTAATGGATAGAGATGAAGTAAATGAAAGAAAAGTTAATTAATAGGGAGGACAGAAGAATAAATGTTGAAACACATCTAATAGTAGCCTTATGAAAACAGAGTATAGTCATTAAAAGGACAAGTTAATACTTAAAAAGTAATGAATGAGAATTTCTCAGATTTAGACAAATGTCTTAAGATTTAAAGGGGTCATCGTACACACACACATACACACACACAGGAACAGTGAAGTGAAAAATTGTGAAAGACAAAGAAAAAATATTTTTAAAAGATCTGAGAGAAATAGCAGGTTACTTACAAAGGAAAAATATTTAAACCTTCATCGGGTCTCTCAAACACCACACTGGAGGCAAGGATACAATAGTGTAATAACTCCAAAGTGTTGAACGAAAGGGTTTTTTTTTTTTTTTGAGACAGAGTCTCGCTTTGTCACTCAGGCTGGAGTGCACGTGGCGTGATCTGCCTCCCAGTTTTCAAAGCGATTCTCCTCCCTCATCCCTCCTGAGTAGCTGGGGCTACAGGCAACACACCCCACACACCAGGCTAATTTTGTAGTTTTAGTAGAGAAGGGGTTTCACCATGTTAGCCCACGTGATCTGGGCTCCAGGCACAAGGGTGATCTGGCCTCCCAATGTGCTGGGATTATAGGTAAGCCACTGCACCCAGAAAATTTCTATATTTGTTGGAGTAAGGCAATGTCAGGCATATAACACTTTAGGAGATTGAAGACACAGGGAAATGTTAAAGCAAACAAGTATTTATTGCACTTACTAAACACTGTAAGGAAGGGCCAGCTGCAGTGGCTCATGCCTGTAATCCCAGCATGTTGGGAGCCCAAGGCAAGAGGATTGGTTGAGCCCAGGAATTCAAGACCAACCTGGACAACGTGACGAAACCCCCTCTCTACAAAAAATACAAAAATTAGACGGACATATAAAGTTCCTGGTTCTGTAGATCATTAAAAAAAAAAATACCTGGGTGTGGTGGTGTGTACCTGTAGTCCCAGCTACTGGGGAGGCTGGGGCAGGAAGATTGCTTGGGCTCTGGAATTTGAGGCTGCAGTGAGCTAGGATTGGGTCACTGCACTCTAGCCTGAGTGACAGAGTGAGACTTTGTCTCTGAAAGTAAAAGAAAGATCATAAGGACGATTTTACTCAGAGGGGGGACTACTGTGATAGGCACAGGGAACACTGCAATGGGGTCTTGCGGTGGGAGAGTGATATTAGGATCGACTTCAACTTCACCAAGAACAAGTGGGGATTTGTAGTCAGGGAGTAGGAGCGGGGGGTCAGAAGATGGGAAATTACTTGGAGGAAAACTCAGGTGTGCAGGGGGATTCTGGACAAACTGACTTGACAGGATTTTGCTGAAACAGGCTAAATGGGCAGAGTCCCTGGATGAAGGACAGAGCCCGAGGTTGGGAACTAGTCAGAAACAGGGACTCAAGAGGGCCACGACTCAAGTTTGGTCAAAGGAGAGTGACTCTGTCTGAAAGCATAAGCAGAAAAGTCAACAACAGTAAAAATGAATGGGTCACAAGGAGGAATTTTTAATGCGTTGCTAATGGAACTCTGCTTTAATCATTATGTAAAAGTTGATTATGTGAAGTGAGTTGTTCTTAGTTTAAGTTCTTATTTGCAGGGGAAGCCTTCAGGTGCTACAGCTTCAGAGAGAATAAGGTTGTAACATTTTTTTTTTTTTTTTTTTTTGAGATGGAGTCTCGCTATGTCGCCAGGCTAGAGTGCAGTGGCTCCTTCTCCGCTCACTTCAACCTCCGGCTCCCGGGTTCAAGCGATTCTCCTGCCTGAGCCTCCAGAGTAGCTGAGACTACAGGCGCGCGCCACTACCCCCAGCTAATCTTTTGTATTTTTAGTAGAGACAGGGTTTCACTGTGTTAGCCAGGATGGTGTTGATCTCACAACCTCGTGATCCCGCCCTCCTGCGGCACCCCTAAGAGATGCTGGGATTACAGGGGTGTTGAGCCACGGTAGCGATAGCGTGTTTCTTATCCGCTTCAAGTCTGTGTTGATGTTGATGCCAGAGAGAGGTATAATGAGGCATGCCTGACCCCCACTTCCTGTCATGGCCTGAAACCGTCTCTCCAGTTAAATTTTAGAAGAGCCCTGGCTGAGGAGGACGTCTATTCAGATGGTTTGGGGGCAGGGGGC
>JAKGGE010001615.1:0-20017 GCA_023748175.1 Hoolock leuconedys | reverse complement strand
GGAAGTTGTTCTTAGTTTAAGTTCTTATTTGCAGAGGAAGCCTTCAGGTACTACGCTTCAGAGAGAATAGGTTGTAACATTTTTTTTTTTTTTTTTTTTTGAGATGGAGTCTCGCTATGTCGCCAGGCTAGAGTGCAGTGGCTCCTTCTCCGCTCACTTCAACCTCCGGCTCCCGGGTTCAAGCGATTCTCCTGCCTGAGCCTCCAGAGTAGCTGAGACTACAGGCGCGCGCCACTACCCCCAGCTAATCTTTTGTATTTTTAGTAGAGACAGGGTTTCACTGTGTTAGCCAGGATGGTGTTGATCTCACAACCTCGTGATCCCGCCCTCCTGCGGCACCCCTAAGAGATGCTGGGATTACAGGGGTGTTGAGCCACGGTAGCGATAGCGTGTTTCTTATCCGCTTCAAGTCTGTGTTGATGTTGATGCCAGAGAGAGGTATAATGAGGCATGCCTGACCCCCACTTCCTGGTAAAAGCGGCCTGAAACCGTCTCTCCAGTTAAATTTTAGAAGAGCCCTGGCAGGAGGACGTCTATTCAGATGGTTTGGGGCAGGGGGCTTAGGATTTTATAAAAAACTAAAGAAAAAAGCATGATGTTAACAGACCTCATTAGAAATCACCAGCTGGAGTTCTGGGTTGGTGGGAAGATTCCTTCATGGCATATGTATTTTGTGCTATATGTGTGTATTTTTTTTTTTTTTTGAAACGGAGTCTCGCTTCTGTCGCCTCCCAGGCTGGAGTGCAGTGGCACGATCTCGCTCACTGCAAGCTCCACCTCCTGGGTTCACACCCATTCTCCTGCCTCAGCTCTCCGAGTAGCTGGGGACTACAGGCTCCCACCACCACCAGCTAATTTTTTTTTTTGTATTTTTAGTAGAGACGGAGTTTCACCTGTGTTGCTAGCTAGGATGGTCTTGATCTCCTGACTCATGATCTGCTCCACCTCGCCTCCCAAAGTGCTGGGATTACAGGCGAGCCACTGTGCCTGGCCCTCCTGATATTTTCAAGTGCTACATTTTTAAAACCTTGGGGCAATATTAAAGAAAAAGTTATTAGTAACTAGCAGGAAGCATCCTAGGTTCTGCCTGACCCTGGAGCAATTAGTTTTATGACTAGTATTTGGCAAAGTATAGCAAGGAGAAGATTAATAGATGGGACAGAAACTGCCTTTGGATTAACCAGTTAGGGTCTAGGGGTTGTGATAGTAACAAATATATATATATTCCACTTTGGCTATTGAGGGGGAAAATTTGGAGATATAAATCTCATTGCTAAGGTATATATTAGTGGAAAGACACACTGCCTACATATGTTCATAGTAGAATTAAATACCAATTTTTTTCTCATTGATGTTCAAGTATTTTGAAGAAAGTGGAAAAGAAAAGGACCACCACTTGCTAATCTTGGAATTTATATAAAATTCTTAAGTAACTGATTTTGTTTACATTTAAGGGAGGCACTTTGTACCCTCTCTCCTCACCTCTTTTATTCTGTTGGACCAAAACCCAGTAGATATTTTCTCTTACTTTTAAAATGGTTAGAAATTTAAAAATCATCTGAGTTTTGAATTCTTTAAGTATTTTAAAGAAGGTGGTACAGGAAATTGTAAAGGTGGTTCTTAGTTTCCAGAATGACAGGAAATAGTCAAATTCATTTCAGAAGATGGAATCTAAAAACAAGCACAAAGAAAGTCTACATTGAACCAGAATGACTACTTCTTAAAATACAGTGGGATTTTGTTTTGTTTGTTTTGAAAAACAGGTCTTACTCTGTTGCTCCAGACTGGAGTGCAGTGGTGCAATCTCGCCCACTGCAGCCTCCTACTCCCAGACACAAGCAAAATACAGTGTTTTACTCATCAGAACTTTGTCATCTTTTTGTAGCACCTCACTAGTAGTTGCTATCCCTAAGCCCACCTCAAACTGTGTAATGCAAAGTGGTTTTAATTCTGATTTCCTACTAGCAAACCATTTTGGATATCTCTACATTTGTCAAAGAGGCCTAGTCTTCTGAAACAAAGCATGATAGTTTTGTAGTTTTCTGAGTAAGGGAATGAAGATGTAGAACACTTGCATTTCTGTATTGTTTTATTACATTTATTTATTTTTGACAGATTCTTGCTCTGTCACCCAGGCTGAGTGCAGTGGTGCAGTCACAGCTCACTATAGTCTTCAACCTCCCAGGCTTAAGTGATTCTTCTGCCTCAGCCTTGGAGCCTCAACTACAGGACTGCACCACCATGCTCTGTCTAATTTTTGTTTGTTTGTTTGTTTGTGTTTTTGTAAAGATACGGTTTCACCATGTTGCCCATGCTAGTCTCGGAACACCTGAGCTCAAGCAGTCCTCCCACCTTGGCTTCCCAAAGTGCTTGGGATTATAGGTGTGAGCACCATGCCTGGCCAAGTTTCTGCTGTTAAGTGCGTACAAAGATAACTGGGGAAGATGAAGATAGATGTCTGATTAATGATCACTAGGAGTAAAATATAGCAGCTTTACTGTTTGAGCCTAAATATCTGAGTAGGGTCCTTCCTTGGATTACAAATATGTGACTCTGTTACAGGAGAAAATGTCCACCTTGGTTCTGGTGATGGGCAACCAAAAGATTCTGGGCCCCTTCCTCAAGTGGAAAAGAAGCTCAAGTGTACAGTTGAAGGTTGTGACCGGACATTTGTATGGCCAGCTCACTTTAAATACCACCTCAAGACTCATCGGTGAGCAAATCCGAGATCTCATATTTGGATATATGTTGATGCAAAAGTTGATTCTTCCAGAGGAACTTGTCCCTCAGGTTGACAAATTACAGGAAAGTAGGGACTCCAGTTAACTTCTGGTTAAGATGTCTTTTTTTCTTTAATAGAAGGATTTGCATGTCTCATTTATCTCGTTCTTGATAAATATTTAATAAGACATTTGGGACCTAAAGGCCTTAAACCAAGAGTTCTCAAATTTTATTATAAAACATATTTCCTTTGAGAACTTAAAAGTAACAAATAAGCATGGGCTCCTACCTTGAACCTATGAAATCAGTTTAAGGGGTGGTGCTAGGCATCTGTAGTTTTTTTTTTTTTTTTTTTCTTTTCTTTTGAGACGGGAGTCTCTGCCTGTCTCCCAGGCTGGAGTGCAGTGGCGCAATCTCGCTCACTGCAAGCTCCTCAGCCCGGGTTCACCATTCCTCCTGCCTCAGCCTCTCCGAAGTAGCTGGGACTACAGGCTCTGCATCTGTAGTTTTTGTTTGATATTTTTTATTTAAGAGACAGATCTCACTTGTCACCAGGCTGGAGTACAGTGGCGCCATCATAGCTCACTGCAGCCCTCGGAACTCCTGTGCTCAAGCCACCTCTCCTACATCAGCCCCACTGGGATTACAGGCTTGCACCACCACACCTGGCTAATTGTGAATTTTTTTAGAGACAGGGTCTCTATGTTGCCCAAGCTGATCTCAAACTCCTGGGCTCAAGTAATCTTCCTGCCTCAGCCTTCAGAGTAGCTGGGATTACAGGCGGAGCCACCACCCATAGTTTTAACGGTGAAGTCTCTCAGTTGATTCCCATATATCCAGTTTTGGACTCTACTGTTTGCCTGAGAGTCAGTAGGGGCTTTGACTTGTCATCTCTAGCAAAGAGTATTTTCAGATATTTTTCCTATGTGATTATTTTTTGCAGAAAATGACCGCCTTCATCTGTCCTGGGCAGAAGGTTGTGAAAAGCTTCTAATGCGGCTGCAGAGGCTGAAGGTGCACATGAGGACCCACAATGGAGAGAAGCCCTTTATGTGCCAAGTGAGTCTGGCTGTGGTAAGTAGTTTACTACAGCTGGAAACCTGAAGAACCACTGGGCGATCCACACAGGTGGTGTGTGCAGCACCAAATTTCATCCCTTTGGGCAGTCTACCCTTGGCTCTGCATGTTTGCCTCTTCTTAGAAAAACTCAAGTGCGGGAATAGAAATGAAGGTCTGAGGTTGTTGCTAGAACTCTGAAGATGGGATTTCTTCAAATGACTTGTTGCACTTATAATAACATTTATTGCATTTTTACCTGTGTGTGTAGAGAGTGGACAATGTTGGGATTTCTGGTCTTCAGGGATTTCCAACCTGTAGGGAGAGCTGTAAGACCTCTCAGACAACAATGATGGGAGATGTGCACAAAATCAATTCAGGTTCCAAACCTCTGGCTCTAAAGCAGTACATTTTATTGAGTCACACAAACCATACAGAACCTGTTCTAGGCACTAAATGGGGCAGGGTGGGAAAAATACAAAAGATAAGATATAATCCCCTGATCTTCGTGTTAGAGCCTCACAACAGAGAAACAGAATAGAGAAGTGAATTATTCTGGGTCACACAGTATGTTAATATCACAGGAGCAAAATAAAGATTCCTTTGACCTTAGTCTAAGAGTCCAAGGGTGATTTTCCAAGACACTTGTCCAGCGTAAAGGTCTCTAGCCAAAGTGTGTAATCATTGAACCCAGACCACTTAGAATGTGTAACCTGTTCTTCCCACTCTCTTACACTCCTCATTGACCTCTTCTTGAGTCTTCTTGATTCTTGTACTTAAGTAAAATGACAGCAGGTAAAATTAAAAGGCATATATATATGCAAGTATATATAAAATGCATATATAAAATATAAGGCATATATAAAATATAAAAATAAAAGGTATGTATATGTGTGTATATATATAAAATAAAATATATATATAATATATATATATATAAATAAAGAGAGATGTGTGTGTGTATATATATATATATACACACACACACACATACTTTTTTTGAGATGTAGTCTTGTTTGTCACCAGGCTGGAGTGCAGTGATGCAGATCTCGGCTCACTACAAGCTCCACCTCCTGGGTTCACGCCATTCTCCTGCCTCAGCCTCCTGGAGTAGCTGCTGGGACTACAGGCTCTCACCACCACTTCAGCTAATTTTTTTTGTTTGTATTTTTAGTAGAGACAGAGTTTCACCATGTTAGCTGTGATGGTCTCTGACTCTGACCTCGGATCCCACGCACCTCAGCCTCCCAAAGTGCTGGGATTACAGGCTTGAGCCACTGTGCCCAGCTTCACACTTTTTTTAAATTAGTCAAAATGTAGTAGTGAGAAGAGGGGAAAGTAAACAAGGCACTTGATCTGTAACTGACTGTGAACATCAGTTGAGATAACTCACCACCTTCGACCAGCCCATTGTTGTAGCATTTGATCACTCTGAACATCATCTTAAAATGCTTTTTCTTATTTATTTATTTTGAGACAGAGTTCACTCTTGCTGCTCCAGGCTGGAGTGCAGTGATGTGATCTCAGCTCACTGCAACCTTTGGCTCCTGGTTCAAGCTTTTCTCATGCCTCAGCCTCCCAGTAGCTGGGATTACAGGTGTGCACCACCACGCCGTAGGGGAGACAATTGTTGTATTTCTAGTAGAGACCGGTTTTGCCATGTTACCAGGGCTGTTCTCAAACTACTGACCTCAAGTGATCCAATGACCTTGCCTCCCAAAGTGCTGAGATTACATATGTGAACCACCACTCAGCCTTAAAATGCTTTACTTCCAAAAATACCACCTGATTTTCCCATTTTTTTTTTCTCTCTTCTAATTCCTTCTAGCTTTTATCTCGTTAATCCTTGAATGTTTCACCAGTTTCAGAATTTCTTTGTTCCTTCTCTTTACTCAGTAAAAATTTCTCTTTGTCATAATTGTATTCTCAATTTAATTATTTTCCTTAGATGCCTCTACAGATCTGAATCTCAATAATTAATATAATAAAAGCATTTGTTGAGGCACTTTAATATGTACCAACCACATACACATTATCTCATTTAATCTTTAAGAAGGTAACTTTACATTAGATACTGTAAATTCTATTGATAAAGGAACAGAAGATTAGAGAGAGAAGTAACTGGCCCAACATCATGGTAGTAGGAAATGGCAGAGCTGGAATTTAAATTCTGATATGACCCCAAAGCTCTTCCAAGGATTTTATTTTAAATGCTGACAACTCAGTTTATCTCAAATGTCAAAATTGACTTCAAATCTTTATTAGTAGTAATGATAGTAAAGCTACAGTTCAGGTCGTGGGCGAGTGGCTCACACCTGCAATCCCAGCACTTTGGGAGGCTTGAGGTGAGCACACCACTTTGAGGGCAGGAGTTCGAGACCAGCTACTAACACGGTGAAACCCCATCTCCACTAAAAATACAATTAGCCAGGCATGGTGATGGGTGCCTGTAATCCCAGTTACTTGGGAGGCTGGGAGGCAGGAGAATTGCTTGAACCCTCGAGTTAGAGGCTGCAGTGAGCAGAGATTGTGCCACTACACCCATCCTGGGAGACAGGAGCGACCCATCTCAAAAAAAATTTTTTGACTGGGTGTGCAGTGGCTCACAATCTGTAATCCCAGCATCTCTTTGGGAGGTCGAGGCGAGTGGATCACCTTAGGTCAGGAGTTCCAGACCAGCCTGACCAACATGGTGAAATCCCTGTCTCTATCTAAAAATACAAAAATTAGTTGGGGCATGGTGGCACATGCCTGTAATCCCAGCTACTAGGGAGGCTGAGGCAGGAGAATCGCTGAACCCCAGGAGACAGAGGATGCAGTGAGTGAGATTGTGCCATTGTACTCAAACTGGGCAACAAGAGCTAAACTCTGTCCAAAAATAAAAAAAAAAATAAAGCTGTTAATTCAGTGGCCTACTATGAGGGCTTACCATGCCAGGCACTATGCTGAATATTTACCTGGTATTTAACTCAAAACACCTTTGAAATTGTATTATCTCCATATTATAGATGAAAGCTGATTTTTAGAGAGATTAAACACTCCTTCCCCATGCAAATAAGTGGTAGTGCCAGGATTTGAAGTCAGAATTGGATTAACAGGACCCCAAAGTGCTAGCCATGTTTTTCACCATTTTGCTGCATTGCCTTTAAACCTCTTCGCTCTCCTCTTGTGTCCCTTATCCCAGTGAAACAACTGTCCCTCCTTCAAGTTTCCAAATAGGCAGGTATGTCCCAACCAGCTCTTGATGCAGAGATTTCATGCTATTACATTCTATGTAGAATCTTTTTCTAAATCCTTTTGTTTTTAGTTCTTAGTTCATCTTTTGGAAACATTTGACCTTGTTATTATTAAAATGTTTTTTGACATTTGTTCTGTTATATATATTAGTATATTGCTCACTTTTCAATAACTTTTTGAGTACCTAAAGATTCTGGAGGGATGAGTATACAAATAAAGCATTGAAAAAAAGCTACCACTGGAGAGTCTTAAACATTAAACTGTGTGGTACAGGCTCCAAAAGAATAGTATGGCCCAGCAGTGCGCTGTTCCTCTAGAAAGCTCAGCTCCTGTGATTGTCACTGTGCCAGCTCCACTTGCCATTTCTGAACTCTTCCCTGGCACTCTGTTTCAAGGTTCTTGCTCACACTATTCCTGGTGCCTGAAATTTCCTTCCATCCTTGTCATCTTTTTAGATGAACTCAGAAATTAGCTGCTTACAAAATTACTGCAACGGAGCATCTCTTTTTTTTTTGTATTTATGAATTCATTTGTCTGTCTCACACTCAGTCTGTGACCCTTGAGGACAGAGACTGCATCTTTTGTTTGTTTGTTTTTTTGAGACAGGGTCTCTCTCTAGCCCAGGCTTGAGCTCCAGGAATCCTGAGATCAGTCTGGGAAACATAGTGAGACTTCATTCCAAAAAAATTATACTTTTAGATGGATCTAGAAACTGAGTCATAAAGAAAATTGATGTAAGGTAAAAATCCTGGACAAGTATATACAAGGCATTAATCTTGATATCCCCAGAGGGTGGGAATCACTGAAGAAGGTAGGTTAATGCAACCTCCCAGCTCTTGGGCCAGGAGGGAGAAGGAAATATAGGCTTACATTCCAAAGGAAAAGGGCAAGGCTGTCTGGTGGGATATATACTAAAAGATCATTGAGAGGCAACACTCTGCTGTAGTAGCCTCCAGTTGAAATTATAAATACGAATTAAATAAATCAGAGTAGGTGTTATCCGACCCCCGAATAAAGTTGGTGGGAAAAAAGAGTAACAGGTAATCAGTTCATCAGAAGACTGAGTCTTTATCTCATTTTCTGTCTCTAGAGAGAAACCTTCCTTTTAGAAGTCTAAGGATGTGGGCTGCCTCTTTGCTGAGTATTCTTAGCCTCCTAAAACATCTGGTGGTTCACTCAGGTATCAGAAAGTCCCTGCCATCCATAGATTTTGTAGGGAAAAGTAGACAAAGAATAAAAGGGTTGTGGGTGATATAAAGACATCTACAAAGAACCAAACTGTTCACTATAAAGATAGAAAGCTTCTCATCATCATGGACGGAATCAGAAATCAAGGCCCTAATTCTTATACCCAAGTGTAAGTGGGGAGACGACCATTATTTTCAGCTGTGTTTAATATAGCCTTCTTTGAAGAGATTCAGCAAATTCGCTTGGTGACTCTGCCTGGTGCTATAAGTCATGATAAAACACGGACCCTCTTCTTTAGGAATTGGACATTTTTATCCTTTGGGGAGGATTTCTCAGATTGTGAAGAAAGTAAAAGGCTGATATAAGTTGTAGCAGCACCAGTAAATATTATCGCCTCTGAGCAGGTGTTAGTGATCCGCTTGAGTCACCATTTTGGTATAGAAACTATGCCTTTGGCAAATAGAACCACAAACCTTATCATTGCAGATGTGGAGAAGAGAAAAGAGGAGTAAGATTTAGTGACCCATTTTCTGTTTGAGCCTTAAATTAATTCCTGCAATTCTGTCGGTTTGCCCACTCTGTGTGATATCTCATCCTCTCAACCAGAAGTTGTGGCACAGTCTAGGGAAAAACCTGTATCTTGTTAGAAGGACTTTTTCCTGTAGGACATGGTGATTTACTGGAAAACAAGACGGGAAGGTAGCTAAGAAGGGCCTTAAAAATGCCAGGAAGGGGAGAGTTTGTGGAGCCTACTGAGGTACAAACCTGATGAGAACTTAGCCTCTGGAAGATTAATCTGGCAGTGATGTAGAAGCTAAACTAAAAAAACAGGAAGAGATGAGAAGACTTTTTTCAGTCTGTCAAGAAGTCTGCTCCAGTGTAGTGGCAGGAGCATGGAAAGAGACCCAGTGGAAGAATCTGTCTAACTCCACAAATGATTGGCTGGCTATAAAGTTATGCTACAGAAATGGAGGCAGCAGGTGAGGATTATTGATTCAAGAAGCATGGTAGTGGCTACGTGGGTGGCTCACATCTGTAATCCCAACACTTTGGGAGGCTGGAGGTGTGGTGGACTACCTGAGGTCAGGAGTTCGAGACCAGCCTGACCAACATGGTGAACCCCTGCTGAGATCAGCCTACTAAAAAAATAAAAAAGTATCCGGGCGTGGTGGCACATGCCTGTAATCCCAGCTACTTGGGAGGCTGAGGCAGGAGAATTGCTTGAACCTGGGAGGTGGAGGTTGCAATGAGCTGAGATTGCGCCGTTGCACTCCAGCCTGAGCAACAAGAGGGAAACTCCATCTCAAAAAAAAAAACATGGTAGTTTCAGGAGGTTGAGGCCGAGTGAGTTGTGATTGCACCACTGCACTCCAGCCTGGTGACAGGGTGAGACCCTGGCTCAAAAAAAAAAAAAAAAAAAAAGAAAAGTGTAGTGAAGATAAGGAGGGAAAGGGGGCTTCTCCAGCTGTCAGGCCAATCACACTATTTTATAAGAGGGGTTAGGTGCTGGATGATGCTAGAGGGGCTCTGTAGATTCAGCCTTGTAAGTTTGTTGAGGTGAGAAAATTCCTGGCACACAACAGCTTTTAGAATTTGTTGATTGAACTAATTAGAATGAATAAAAGGGATTGCTAAGTAACAGTGAATGAGGACATAGCTGAGAGTAAGTAGCATAACTTTTTTAGTAGACCTGTTCAGATTTTGAGTTACTTTTCTGCCACTGCTTAACAGTTTAAAAAGCTGGACACTGGAGAAAATAGGTGATGGAGGCTAATCAGAGCAGAGGGCTTGCTGGAGGAAGAGATGAACTCAAGGAGGAGAGGGATTCTAGAATGGAATCAGGTCATTGTTGGAATGACTGGCCATGGGAACAAGAGGAAGCCAGAACATGAGAAGTGGAGAGGAGGAACTGGAAGTTACTTATGAGGAAAGCAAGCTACTGCAGCTGGAACAAGGAAGTTGAGAGAGTTATAATCATCAGGATGTACATTCCCCAGAGTTGAGGATCTTAGAAGCAGAGCAGTTTTTAATATGATGACAAGTTCTAAGCAGAGGTGGTAAACTAGTATCCTATAGGCTAGATGTGGACTTCAGATGTTTTGGTTTGATTGTAGAGCGCTTTTTATTTTACTCTTACTGTGTCAGATTATGTGAAAGATCTCACCAAAGTAGAGTGAATTCTTTTTTTTTACATAGCAACAGTGGTGTTATATACTTGTAAAAATTAATAATTCTTTTTGGTTTTTATCTTTAAACCAATCCATAAATTCAGTTTTTTTTCTACTTGTTTCAAAATGTTCTTTAAAGTTGGTTTGTTTAAATCAGGATCCAAAAAAGATCCAATATTATATTTGGTTATTAAGTCTTAAAAAAATCTAGATCTTCTACATTGAGTTTTGTTGTTGTTGTTGTTTGTTTTTTTCATAGAGTTTTCGTTGCAAACAGAGTCAGTTGAGTCCTATAGAATACCCCATATCTGATATATTGGTTTGTTTCCATTTATGTCATTTTAACTTGTTTCACATTTCCTATAAATGTAAGTAAGCTCTAAAAATCTTCAAAGTTTGGAAGTTTTGGGCAAAGAATATGTCGAGATGGCTCTGTGTGCTTCGCTTTGTGTCACATCAGGAAGCCTACAGTGCTTTGGTTGTCAAATTGGATCCATGGGTTCAGCTGGCCTGATCCCCTGTATTATAAAGTTCCCTAAGTGAACCTTACACTTTCTCTTTTTTTTTTTTGAGACAGTATTATTCTGTTGTCCAGGTGAGAGTGCAGTGGCATGATCTTGGCCTCCACTGCAGCCTCCGCCTCCTGGGTTCAAGCAATTTCTCCCAGTCTCAGCCAACTGGTAGCTGAGAGCTACAGGCGCTGCACACCACTGACTCAATTTTTGTATTTTTACTTCAGAGACAGGGTTTCACCATGGCCAGGCTGGTCTTGAACTCCTGACCTCAGTTCTGCCTGCCTTGGCTCTCCCAAAGTGCTGGGATTACAGGCACGTACACCACACCCAGCCAACCTTTCACCTTTGATTTCATTCTAAATTATACCTGAATCTCTTTTAATTCATTAAGGATTGTAAAATGGTGGTTTTTCTTATTCTCACTTTTCACATTAGTTGGAATTCTTTTCTCACTGTGGGACTCCTTTTAGTTGGACTCTTTCCACTAATATCAAGTAGCCATTTGATCATTTGGTAATAGGCAAGACAGGATAAATATATAATTCTTTAATTGTGAATTTTGAGAATAAGGAATTGATGCTCTAGTTACTTCTAGTATTTCATGTTTGATGCTATTTCAAATGAAATGTTTTCTTGATTTTATTTTGAGTTGTTCATTGCTAGTATATAGAAATACAATTGAATTTTGTACATTGATCTTGCAACCTTGGTAAATACTTGAGTTTTAGTAGTTTCTTTTTTCTTTTTCTTCCAGCTTTTAGTTCAGGGGTACATGTAGGATGCAGGTTTGTTACATGGGTAAGGTGGCACCTTGGTGGTTTGCTGCACAGACCATCCCATCACCTAGATATTAAGCCCAGCATCCATTAGCTGTTCTTCCTGATGTTCTCCCCTCCCCTCCTACACCCTCTATTTTTCTTTCTGTTTATTTTTAGAGACAAATCTCACTCCCATTGCCCAGGCTAGAGTGCAGTGGCACCACCAGCCTCACTCTGGAAGCCTTTGAACCTCTGGAACAAGCACTCCCACCTCAGCCTCCCCAGTAGCTGGGACTGAGGCAGAAATTTAAAAATAAATATGCATCTGTTCACTCCAAGAAAAAGTAACAAGCAAGGCAAGGGTTAAAAAGAAAAGAACAAGTTTTCCTCTGCCTAGCAAGTCTACTCCTCATGACAGTTATAAGATAATGTTGTTTGAGAAGCTGGTACAAAGGAATGGACTCAGACACCCCTTCCAGAGCAAGGTTGAAGGAAAAAAAGAGAGAAAGACAAATTCCTTTACTGTTACCTTCCTCTGGCTTCTTAAGTATAACTATGTTTTACAAATGTCTGTATTTAGCCGGTTCTTATTTTTCTCTTTCAGTGTAGCTACAGGTCACTCACCTATGCAGGCCACAAGTTATGCTATATACAGGTATAATCTATCATGATTAACTGCTTTTGTTTTACTTTGTAAGTCCCTCGCTTTATAAAACCCCACTCCGCCTTTTGTTTAATGCCTACAGTTTTTGATGTGAATCCACTGAGTTGGTGCGCACCAAAATAAACAACTCCTCCTGTTCTCCATATATCAGTCTTCTTCCAGTCCCTCAGTTTCCAACAGGACTACAGGCTCACACCACCACATCTAGCTAATTTCTATTTTTTTTGTAGAAATGGAGTCTTTTGTGTTGCCTGGGCTGGTCCTGAACTCCTGGCTCCCAAGTGATATTCCCACCTTGGCCTCCCAAAATGTTGGGATTACAGGCAATGAGCCACCTCACACCTGGCTGAGTTTTTAGTAGTTTTTAAAAATAGATTTCTTAGTGTTTTCACATAAAAGATCATATCATCTGAGATTAAAGATGGCTTTTGCTTCTTCCTTTCCAGTCTAGGTGCCTTTAATTTCCTTTTTTTCTTCCTTCTTTTTTGAGACATGGCCTCCCTCTGTTGTTTCCTTAGGGTTGGAGTGTGGCATGATCATGGTTCACTGCAGCTCAACCTTCCTGGGCTTGGGCAGTCCTTCCACATCAGCCTCCCTGCTGGGACTACAGGCACATGCCCAGCTTTTTGAGTCTCACAGGCTACCTAGGCTGGAATGCAGTGGTGCAGTCTTGGCTCACTGCAACTTCCACCTCTTGGGTTCAAGTGATTCTCCTGCCTCAGCCTCCGAAAAGTTGGGATTACAGGCATGCACCACCATGCCCAGCTAATTTTGTATTTTGATAGAGATGGTTTTCACCATGCTGGCTAGGCTAGTCTTAACTCCTGACCTCAAGTGATCTGCCCGCCTTGGCCTCCCAAAGTGCTGGGATTACAGGCATGAGCCGCCGTGCCTGGCCCTCAGCTGCTTTAAAATTGTTACAGAGACAGGTCTCACCATATTGCCCAGGCTGGTTTCACACCTCTGGGATCAAGCGGCCTCCTGTCTCAGCCTCTCCAATGTCGGGATGACAGCCATGAGCCACTGCACCTGGCCTTAATTTCCTTTTTCTGGATACCTGAGTCTCCCACTGTCACCAAGGCTGGAGTGCAAATCTCGCTCACTGCAGCCTTCTGCCTCCCCGGGTTCAAGAGACTTGCCCCAGCCTCGGCAGCTGGGATTACACCCATGGTTTCACCATACCCGATACTCTTGTATTTTAGTAGTGACAGCCAGCATGCTGGCCAGGCTGGTCTTGAACTCCTGATCTCAGGTAATCCACCTGCCTTGGCCTCCCAGTGCTGAGGATTACAGGTGTGAGCCCACCAAGGCCCGGGCCTACTTTCTTTTCTGGCTAGAACCTTGAGTACAATGTTGAATAGAAGTGGTGGAGAAGAGCGCAGTGGCTCACACCTAATTTTGGGGCATCTTTGGGGATGGCTGAGTCAGGCAGATCACCTGAGGCCAGAGTTCTAGACTGTGTCACTAACGCGGGTGAAACTCCCTCGCCTCTGGCTCAAAATACAGCCCAGGTGGAAGTTTCACACCTTGTAATCCCAGTTGTTTCAGGAGCAGGAGAATCAAGAAACCCAGGAGGTGGAGGTTGCAGTGAGTCAGATTCACACAGCATCTCCTAGGCCTGGGCTTACAGAGCTTGAGAATCTGGTCTCCAAAAAAAAAAAAAAGTGGTGGTGAGTATTTATCCTTGTCTTTTTCCCCTGTAGTCTTAGGGGAAAAGCATTTATTCTTTCATAATTTTTTTTTTTTTTTTTTTTTTTTTTTAAGACAAAGTCTTACTCGTTGCCTAGGGCTGGAGTGCAGTGGCGCGATCTTGGCTTACTGCAACCTCTGCCTCCCTGAGTTCAAGCAATTCTCTTGCCTCAGCCTCCTCGGTGGGGATTATAGGCCACCATGCCTGGCTAATTTTTGTGTTTTTTTTTAGTAGAGATGGGGTTTCACCATGTTGGTCAGGGCTGGCTTCAAACTTCTGACCTGAGTGATCCGCCTGCCTCAGCCTCCCAAAGTGCTGGGATTACACGTGAGCCACCGCCTGGCCTTCATGGTTAAATCTCGATGTTAGCTGTGTTTTTCAGATGCCCTTTTATCGATGAAGGAATTTACCTTCTCTTCCTAGTATGTTGAGAATTTTAATATGAATGGGTATTGATCTTGTCAAACACCTTCATGTGTCTGTTGAGATGATCTTGTTGTTTTTGGTACTGTATGCTACTAATGTTACTGCTAGTAGTTGGTTTTTGATGTAAACCAACTTTGTATTTCTAGGTAAATCCCATTTGGTCAGGGTGTATAGTCCTATTTATGTGGTGCTAGACTTGGTTTTGTCATACTTGTTAAGAATTTTACAGCTGGCTGGATGTGGTGGCCTGCGCCTGTAATCTCAGCACTTTAGAGGCCAAGGCAGGAGACGTTTTGGGCCTAGAGTTCTAGACCAGCCTGGGCAGTATAGGGAGACTTGTCCTCTACAAAAAAAATCAATCAGTAAGAGAGGGAGGGAGGGAAGGAAGGAAGGATGAGAGGAAGGAGAGATAGGAGAAGGAGGGGGAGAGGGAAAAGGGAGGAGGAAAAAGGAGTCTGTATGTTCATGAGGGATATTGGTCTGTAATTTTTTGTGATATCTTTATTTCTATGAGGGTAATTATACTGGCCTCCCTGGTTAAAGCAATTCTCATACATAGTTTCAGGAGAAGCTGGCACTCATAGGCGTCCACCACCAATGTCATGCGTTAATGTTTGCATATTTTAGCAGAGATGGGTTTTGCCTTGTTAGGCTGGTTCTGAACCTTTGGCCTCCAGTGATCCAATCTGCCTTGGCCTCCCAAAGTACTGGGATTATAGGCGTGGAGCCACCGCGGGGTTCGGCCTCCTGGTTGTTGGCTTTTGGAGCTTCTCATGCTGTATTTATGCTTTGACATGACCCATTTGTCTTGTTATTATAGCCTCTTTGTTTTCTAACACAACAACAGTTCCTAGGTTACTTACCTTGGACTTGAATCAGCTGGCCTCTCCGTGGAGTCCTGGTTCCTTATAGTTGGAATCACAGTCTGGGTGCCATGTGCCCGCCAAGCTGCTAGGGTTGTTATTGCTGGCAGGCACAGGGTTTATGCCTGTAATCTTGGCACTTTGGGAGGCTGAGGCTAGCAACCACCTAGCCCATGAGTTCGAGACCAGCCTGGGCAACACAGTGAAGCCTCGCTTCTACAAAAAAAAAATGCAAAATGGGCTGGGTGGTGGCACGCACCTGTAATCCCAGCTACTTGAGAAGCTGAGGCATGAGGATCTCTTTGAACTCCAGGAGGGTGGAGGCTGCAGGAGCCGACAAGCATCGCACTCCAGCCTGGGAAACAGAGTGAGACTGAGTCCCCCCTGGGCCCCCAAAAAAAAAAAAAAGGTTAGTTACTGTTTCTAGAACTTTTCGTGGAAAGAACTAGAGACATATTTTGAAAAAGAAAATAATTGGTTCATGTTGATAATTCCAATTTAAATTTTCATATTAAACAATTTTAGGGAGATTTTTTCAGATTTCTTTATATTTTTTCTACATTGAAAATCTTGGTTCATAACATTAATACAATATTATACTTCAAAGTGATAATACCCAATATTAATTTGTCTACAGAATGAAGTTTAAGACTTTGAGCTGTGTTTTTCTTAGAATAATACCTTATGTTTAAATACCCTTTAAATCATTGTTTTAATATATCACCAGTTTGATATATAGATTTTGCTTCAGTTTCTTTTCAAAAGCCTTGATTATAGGTGTGTTTCTTTTTACCTGTTCCTCCCTCCTTCTCTCTTATAGGTATAACCACTTTTACTTCCTATATTTGGTTTACTTTTCCAGTGGTTCTTTTTGTATTACATAAGCAAATGCAGGTTATTTGAGATATAGTTCATACCATAAGATTCATCTCTGCAGGCAGTCCAAGTTGGGCATGAGGGATTGTGCCTTGTATCCCAGCATTTTGGGAGTGTCGAGAGTGGTGGATACCTGAGGTCAGGAGTTAACTGAAGCCTGGTTAACATGGTGAAACTCCCACCCTCTATTTCAAAACACAAAAAATTAGTCGGGTGTGGTGGGAGACAGCCTGTAATCCCATCTGGCTCTCAGAGTGTCGGCACAAGAAGAATCACTTGAACCTCGGAGGCTTAGGGTGCAGTGACCGATCATAAAGACCAGCACTCCAGCCTGGGCGACAGAGTGAGACTCCGTCTAAAATATAAAAAGAAAAAAAGTGTGCAACTAAGTGATTTTTAGTAGTAATATAATTATCCCTTTGTTATCTGTGGTGTATAGCTCTAGGACCCCACAGATACCAAAATCCACAAATACCCAAGTCTCTTAAGCATAAAATGGTGTATTATATTTGCATATAACCTACAATATTATCCTCCCATATACTTTAAATCATCTATAGATTACTGATAGTACCTAATACAAACGTAAATGCTAAGTGTGAATAGTTATGCTGCATTGGTTATTTGTATTTTTTATTGCTATATTGTTATTTTATTTATTTTTCAGATGGAGTCTTGTTTGCTGCCCAGGCTGGAGTGCAGTGGCCCACGATCTTGGCTCAATGAAACCTCCACCTCCTGGGTTCAAGTGATTCTCCTGCCTCAGCTCTCCCAAGTAGCTGGGATTACAGGCATGCCCAGCTAATTTTTATGTTTTAGGTACAGACAGGGTTTCACCATGCTGGGCTGTGGTCTTGGAACTCCTTGACCTCAAGTGATCTACCTGCCTTGGCCTCCCAAAGTACTAGGGATTACGGGCATGAGCCACTGCACCTGGCCTGTTATTTTTTATTTTTTATTTTTTCTGAATATTTTTATCTGCTTGTTGAATCAATGGATGTGGATGGCCAACTATCTATTCATAGTTTTAAAGTTTTCTCTACTGTCCTGACTCCACAACATTTCATCATCCTAAAAAGGGATCCCTCATATCCAGGAGAGATTAAAAAAAGAAAATTCCCATTATTAGTATCATTGCCCATTTCTCTTTCTTCAGCTCCTGGCAACCATTAATCTGCTTTCTGTGTCTGATTTGCCTGTTCTGGACATTTCCATATGGCCTTTTTTTTTTTTTTTTTTTCCCTAAACAGAGTCTTGTGCTGTCTCCCAGGCTGAGTGCAGTGGGCGCCGGGATCTCGCTCTCACTGCAAGCTCCTGAGTTCTACCATTCTCCTGCCTCAGCCTCCCAAGTAGTTGGGACTACAGGCTCTCACCACCACGCACCAGCTACTTTTTTGTATTTTAGTAGAGATGGTTTCACCTGTGTTAGCTAGGATGGTCTCTGATCTCCCACCCAGGGATCCTCCCCCGCCTTTGGCCTCCAAAGTGCTGGAATTACAGGCGGAGCCACCGCGTGCCTGGCTTTTTTTTTTTTTTTGACAGAGTCTCACTTGCCTGGGCTGGAGTGCAGTGACATGATCTGGCTCACTGCAACTTCCACCTCCTGGGTTCAAGCAATTCTCCTGCCTCAACCCTCCCAAGCAGCTGGGATTATATGTGCCCTCAGCCCATCACTTCTAGCTAATTTTTGTAGAGATGCGGTTTCACCCCATGTTGGCCGGGCTGGTCTTGACTCCTGGACCTCAAGTAATCTGCCTGCCTCGACTCCCCAAAGTGCTGGGATTACATGTGAACCACTGCACCTACAAAATACATTTATTTTTAGATTCAGGGGGTACATGTGCAGGTTTGTTACATGGGTATTGCATGATGCTGAGGTTTGGGCTACTAATGACCCTGTTGGACCAAGAAAACATAGTACCTTTTGATAGTAGTTTTTCAACCCTGCCTGTAGAAATGCTTTGAACTCTCTAGTGTTTGTTGTTCCCATCTTTGTGTGTCTATATAAGCAAATCTAGTGTTTAGCTCCTGCTTATAGGTGAGAACATGGTGTTTTGATTTTCTGTTTCTGTGTTAATTTGTTTAGGATAATGGTCTCCATTCAATTCATGTTGCTGCAGAGGACATGATTTTGTTCTTTTTGCTGCATAAGTATTTCATGGTGTATGTGCCACATTTTCTCCTGTGATTTTATCTACTCATTGATGGGCACCTGGGTTGATTCCAAGTTCCTTATTGCCAGAATAGTGCTGCATTGAACATGTAGGCAGGTGTCTTTTGGTAGAGCAGTTTATTTTCCTTGTGACAGCCAGTAATGGGATTGCTAATTGGGTATCGGTGATTCAGTTTTAGTTTTAAGCTTGTAATATTCCCACCCTGTTTCCACTGTATAGTTTTTTTTTTTTTTGCTAGCAGGACTATTATGCAGTATCTTATAGCTTTTGGGTCAGTCTCTTGCATGAATATTTACTTGTTTCCAGTATTTAGCCATTTAAAATAATGTTGCAGTGATGAAAACCTTGTGCACAGAGTATTTCTACTTTGTCAGCTATAATTTTGGGGACATATTCCTAGAAGTGGGATTCTCTCAGGTCAAAGCGTGCATCTGGCTAATTTTTCTTAGATCTGGTCAGATTCCCCAAAGAGGTTTTTGTATTTGCATTCCAGTAAAATACAATCAGCAATGATGATTATGTACCATGTTTTGTCAATTGTGAATTTGTTCCTAGCATTTAGAAATTGGGAGATTCTACTCTAAAAATCCTTACTCCAGTGTCTTTAAAAAAAATCAGAGAATCTTATTAAAGTAGGCCTTAATCACCCATGGCAACAATTGGCTAGAGCTGAATAACAGCTGCCCCTTTTCTAGGTAATTCCCTAGGTTACCGCGGCCCCCACTTGGCCATATTTTACTTACTTTGCTACCTATCAGTCTCCCTATAGACATGAGTTTTTGACCCTGCTCAAGTATGGTTTTCTTGGCAGGTGCAGAATGGAGACGGAGAGTTTGGGGACTTGAAGCACATAGAGGGACAACTTAGGATTATTATGTTAGGAGCCACACCAGTGTGAATGTTGGATGACCCCAAAGAGGGTGGCAGGAATATGACAAGGGGATATTAGGAACACAGGATTGAACTCTTGAGGAAAGCACATGTCCTAGAGGTCCATGGAAGACCATCTGCTGGAAAAAGAAGGTATTTTTGTGGTTGCCATGGTCCCATACCAAAGAGGTTTCCAGAAGGCAGCATTGGTCTGGCACCAGGCTGGCAGGTGCAAAGTAAAGCCCTCTGGTGTACTCTGGTGTATTCTCTTCCTGCCTTCCCCATATACTGAAGTTTGAGGCCAAGGTGGGGAATGGGAAAGGAGCAGCTGCTTATGTTCAGTTTAACATTCTCTCTGGGTTTCTTCATCTAGGTCTTGAGTTCATTCTCTTCCTGTCCTGGTCCCTGTTTCAGGAGAGAAGCCTCTACCAAAGTGCCAAGTCTGGAAGACCTTCTCAGAGTGGGAAGCAGGAATGTGCATATGAGAAAGATCACTTGCAGCTGGGAGCAGCTGGGAGTCACAGAGCAGGAGCAAACTGGTGAGGAGGGTGGCATAGTGGAGGGCTATACTACTTCTAGGGTCAAAGAGCTGGGGGAATCAATGTCCTGCCTGGTTATCTGAAATTTTCTGATTCTGTTTTGGGTAGGTAGACCTGGTTCCATTTTGATGGGGCTACTGGTTTCCAAACATAGCTATACAGTAGAATCATCTGCAACCTTTTTAAAATTCTATATACTTTTTTTGTTGTTTGTCCCCCACCAATAAAACAAAGCAATCTGATAAATGAGAAGCAATACTGCAACTGAACGA
>JAKGGE010002556.1:0-19998 GCA_023748175.1 Hoolock leuconedys | reverse complement strand
GGTGTATTCTCTTCCTGCCTTCCCCATATACTGAAGTTTGAGGCCAAGGTGGGGAATGGGAAAGGAGCAGCTGCTTATGTTCAGTTTAACATTCTCTCTGGGTTTCTTCATCTAGGTCTTGAGTTCATTCTCTTCCTGTCCTGGTCCCTGTTTCAGGAGAGAAGCCTCTACCAAAGTGCCAAGTCTGGAAGACCTTCTCAGAGTGGGAAGCAGGAATGTGCATATGAGAAAGATCACTTGCAGCTGGGAGCAGCTGGGAGTCACAGAGCAGGAGCAAACTGGTGAGGAGGGTGGCATAGTGGAGGGCTATACTACTTCTAGGGTCAAAGAGCTGGGGGAATCAATGTCCTGCCTGGTTATCTGAAATTTTCTGATTCTGTTTTGGGTAGGTAGACCTGGTTCCATTTTGATGGGGCTACTGGTTTCCAAACATAGCTATACAGTAGAATCATCTGCAACCTTTTTAAAATTCTATATACTTTTTTTGTTGTTTGTCCCCCACCAATAAAACAAAGCAATCTGATAAATGAGAAGCAATACTGCAACTGAACGAAGCAATACTTGAAGATATATGCCTATTTTACTAGATTCTGTTATAGTTTAACAGTCAACATCAGCCTCAGCCTGATCTCTTTAAGGTGCCTTCCATTTAAAGGAGCATAATTAATGTGAATTTCATGGAAAAAGCCAGAATGGTTTATAGGTTCCTTTGCAGAATCCTTCAATGCAGTTTGTGCCAGCTTTGTCACATAAGTTTGTCCCATCAAAGAAAGCTAGTCATTTTGACACAAATGGAACAATGATAAATTATATAGACACATCGCACCTATAGAAAGAGCAAAGGGAGTTCTTTGGTGTTTCTGTAATGAAGCTTAGTCTGCCTTCTCACTTCATTCCCCACTTCATCTATTCATTTCATCCACCCCCCCCACCATCTTCCACCTTTTACTCTTCAAATAAAGTGCAGCATACATAAGTCCCTCTCTGTTCCTCAACCCAATGTTTCATATGTGCAGGTGCTGAAATTTCCATAGCTGAATATGCATAAAATCCAACCGTGCAGGCTAAACATGGTGGCTCACACCTGTAATCTCAGCATTTGGAAGGTCGAGGTGAGTGCATTGTTTGAGCTCAGGGAATTCAAGACCAGCCTGAGCAACATGGCAAAACCCCATCTCACCAAAAATACAAAAATTAGCCAGGAGTGATGGCACATGCCTGTAGTCCCAGCTACTCAGGGTGGGGATCGCTTGAGCCCAGGAGGTCAGGTGCACAGTGAGCCACATCTTACCCATTACACTCCAGCCTGCGATGGAGGAGACCCTATCTCAAAAAAAAAACAAAAAAGCAAAACAAAAAAACACCTAAATGTATAGAAGCTGTATATGATACCTTTCAGCAAGTTTCAAAGAAACCCATTTTCCAAGAATGAATCTACTACGTAAATGAAGCAAGGTAACAGAGTTCAGATTAGGTGGATCACATGGAAGGGTTTATCAGCAGACAATGTGGGGAAGGATAGAAAGGGGTGATACCCAGGTCATGAATCATGAACCAGAGGTCAAAGTCTATTTGACTCCGCCAAGCCAATTTTTTTTACTCAGGCAATAAGCATAAAAAAGTATGATATTACAAAGTCACCTGGTTCCCTTTGGTTTTGGACTCATTACTATTACCATTGTACTCTTTCTGAGTAATGCGATAGTATTTTAAGGGTTAACTGGCCAAAATCTCTAGGTAAATGCACCATCCTGGGTGGTCCTATTCTATTTTTTCCCCAGCTGGATATTATGGAAGGTTCTGACCACGCACATTTCAGAGGGATGAGTCACCCAGCTTGGGCCCCTGTCTATGCAAACCACGCCTCGGTGTAGTAAGAAGCTTGGATGTAATAAAGTTCTTCCAGCAGGGTTGCCAGCGTGGTGGCTCACACCTGTAATCCCAGCACTTTGGGAGGCCGCGCTGGCCGGGGTCCTGAACCAGCCCGGCCAACATGAAACCCCATCTCACTAAAAAATACAAAAACACAGCTGGGCATGGTGGCGTAGCCTGTAATCCGGTGCACTTGGGAGGCTGAGGCAGTGAGAATCGCTTGAACCTGGTGGCATGGAGGTTACAGTGAGCCAGATCACACCACGCACTATAGCCTGGCAACAGTGAGACTCCATCTCAAAAAAAAAAAAAAGAACACAAAGTCCCTCCAGCCTAACATACTGCAGCTCTTTGTCCACTGTCAGCTGAGGTCAAGGGTTGCTAAATAGAGACATGTTAGGTTTCTATGCAGGAGCTTTTAGAGAAGAAATTGATTTTGGCTTGAACCATAAAGTACCAGGAAAGGATCCCTGAAAGGGCACTACACCTCCAAGTTTTGTTTTGCCTTTGTTTTGTTTTGTTGAGACTACACCTCCCCAAATGCCACCCAAGCTTTGTTTTGTTTGTTTTGTTTTTTTTGAGAGACAGCCTGCCTTTGTCACCAGCTGGAGTGCAACAGCACACCGGCTCACCAAACCTGCACCCCAGGTTCAAGCAATTCCCTGCCTTAATCTCCTGAGTAGCTAAATTGCCAGGTGCCCACCACCACCAGCTCATTTTTGTATTTTTAGTAGAGATGGGGGCCTTCACCATGTTGGCCAGGCTGGTCCCCAACTCCTGGACTTCAGTGATCTGCCCACCCACCTTCCAAAGTGTTGGGATTTACAGGGCCAGCCACCACCGCCACATG
This sequence comes from Hoolock leuconedys, assembly GCA_023748175.1. NCBI lineage: Eukaryota > Metazoa > Chordata > Mammalia > Primates > Hylobatidae > Hoolock > Hoolock leuconedys. Next base: position 17,276 of record JAKGGE010002556.1, on the reverse strand, counting down.
TTAGTTTTCTGCCACCTGTAGAGAATTAGCTTAACTCAGCTACTGAGCACCTGTTCATTAGTCATTTGTTCTGTAGGGCAGAATTTTGAGCATGTATACCCACTGCTCCCTTTCGGCCAGCATCTGACTAAAACTCAAGTTTGGGCCATGTTCTCACCTGGAGCTGCGTGTCTTCTTCCACGCTCACGCAGGGTTGCAGGATTCAGTTCTCTGTGGTTGTAGAGCTGAAGTCCCCATTTCTTATTGGCTGTCAGCTGGGTCAGCTTCCACCTCCTAGAGACTCTCCCTCGCTCCTCGCCACCTGGTCCACCCATCTCTCAAAGCCAGCAGTGGAGAATCTCCAAATTGAACGTTTTCTTTCTCATGTTGCTCCAAGTCTCTCCCCAGGAGTTATTCTGTCCTCTAAGCTCATCTAATTCAAGCTTGGTGTCTGTCTTGGGTAATCTATTTTAGGGTCAAAGCCGATTAGGATCACACATCTGCAAATTCCCTCTCACAGCAAAGTACCTAGATTAGTGCTTGATTGAGTAACTGGGAGAAAGTGAACGCACAGCACTGGGATGGGAACCCTGAGGCTGCAGACTCCTGAGGCCATGTGAGAGCAGAGTGTGGAAGGTTTGAAGCCATCACTCTCACCTGGAGGTTCCCACCAATGATCAGAGTGTTTGTTTCCAGGGAGCTCGGCACTGGGTGCAAGAGTCTGGAGCAGGCAGGTACTGAGACTGGCACAGAGGCTGAAGGTTTGCATTAGCATGGGGTCTGGAAGACACAAAGCTATGGATGTGGGAGACACTTGGCAAATCATTTAAAGCAAGTGAGAGGATTGAGGCGGCAGCATGGCATCTGAGAGGAATGGCTTGTGTGTGTTTGAGACCAAGTTTCACTCTTATTGCCCAGGCTGGAGTAATGGCCTTATCTGGGCTCACTGCAACCTCTACCTCCGGGTTCAATCACCCTCCTGCCTCAGCCTCCGAAAATACAGGTAATCGCCTCACCACACTCAGCTAATTTTGCATTTTTAATAGAGATGGGTTTCTCCATACACAGGGCTGGTCTTGAACCTCGGACTCAAGTAATCCCTCCTGCCTTGGCTCCCTCCCAAAAGTGCTGGGATTACAGGTGTGAGCCACCACACCCAGCCTTGATACTGAGTCTCGCCTGCTGTCCAGGTTGGATTGGAGTGCAGTGCCGCAATCTCAGCTCACTGCAACCCCGCCTCCCAGGTTCAAGTGATTCCTCCTGCCTCAGCCTCCCTCGAGTAGCTGGGATTACAGGCTGCCTCACCACTAAAACCCCCAGCTAACTTTTTTTTTGTATTTTTAGTAGAGATGTGGCCAGGCTGGTCTAAACCCCAACCAGGATTCATTCTTCACCTCAGTTCCTCCCAGCACTGGGATTACAGGTGGTGGTGTGAGCCACCATGCCCGCCAGGTAATGCATAGTCACCAGAGGAGCCAGGTGCGGTGGCTCACGTAACCTGAACTTTGGAAGTCTGAGGCAGGCAGAGATCTGCGTCAGGCCCCACCCAGCCCACCCAGCCGCAAAACATCATCTCACTAAACATACAAAAAATTAGCAGGATGCGGGTGGCAGGCACCTGTAGTCCCAGCTACCGGGAGGCTGAGACAGGAGCATTGCTTGAACCTGGGAGGCAGAGGCTGCAGTGAGCGAGATCGCGCTACCGCACTCCAGCCTGGGCTTACAAAGCAAAGGATCACATCTCAAAAAAAAAAAAACATTAGAGCGGAACTAGCTGACAAGCCATGAAGGAGGGAAGAAAAGGTGCATTTTATTTTCTTTCTGCCACCATCACCCCAGCTAGGGGAATCAGGTTAATGAGAACTGAGAGGTGGATCGCATTTGAGGCATCTTTCTTTTGATTACATCACCCCATGAGCCACAAATTAGCGCGTGAAAGAAAAAGAAGGCTCTTCATTAAGTTCCTTAAATGTGCCATAAATAAAGAGTTTCTTTCAGGGAAGGTTGCTTTTGTTTTGTTTTTTTTTTTTTTAGTTTGTTTTACACCTTCAACTTTATTTTGTATTCAGGGACATGCATATTTGTTAAGCATGGTATATTGCATGATCCTTGAAGTTTGGGGTACAATTGATCCTTACGCTTCAGGTAGTGAACACAGAACTATTAGGTTAGTTTTTCTTTTCTTTCTCTTTCTTTTTTTTTTTTTTGAGATGGAATCTTGAACTGTCACCGAGCTGGATTGTAATGGTGTGGATCTCGGTTCACCGCAACCTCCTCCTCGTTGGTTCACACAATTCTCCTGCCTCAGCCTCCCGAAAGTAGTTGGATTGCAGGTGCATACCCACCACACCTGGCTAATTTTTATATTTTAGTAGAGATGGTTCTCACTATGTTGGCCAGGCTCTGTCTCAAACTCCTGACCCCATGATCTGCCCACCCCGCCTCCCAAAGTGTTAGATTACAGGCGTGAGCCACCGCTACCAGCCCTCTAATAGTTTTTCTTCTCAACCCTGTTGCCCTCCCTCCCTCTCTCTCTTGAAGTCCCCACCATCTGTTTTGTAATCTTGTGTCCATGAGTGTCTGGCTAAGTGAGAACATGTGGTAGGCATGGTCTTCTTGTTCCTGAGTTACTCCCATGGGAGCACACGCCCCACCTCATTGTAGACAAAGGACATGATTTTGTTCCTTTTTATGGTTGCATAGTTTTAGTCCAGGTGTCTCCAGCAGTCATAAGGTTGGAATTTGGACCAAGTCTCTGATGTTCTTCCCATCTCTAGTCTGCACTTGTGATTCCATTATCGCTGTAATGGAAAACATTTTTTTCTTTAATGATAAAAAATATCAAGGTGTTTGCTCTAGATATGAGGTCTCACTGGTGTGGAACTCCTAATGTCTTTTATTATTTTGCTTTTCTTTCTGCTGGAAATGTGTTTGCTGTCAATATTATGCCATATATCGCTGTGCCAACTTAAATTGTTGAAGGAAAGGTTTTGTTCTCAACGCTGCTGGATTTGTCTCTGGTTAAATAGCGTTTGCCCTCTGGCATTTGTATATACTTGCTAGATGGTCGGATTTAGGAAGTGTATTTATAGCTTCTAGTGAATGACTTTCTGGTGAACAAATACAGAGAACCTAAGTGTCATCTTTTAATTATTGAACAGGGTGCTGATTAATATGGACTTTTAAAAAAGTGAATCTTCTGGGCCAATTGTGAAGGAAGGAAGAAGCAAGCTTAGCTCTCTGCCACTATTACCCCAGAGCACCAACCATTCCAAGTGAGACTGGGGGATAAAACAGCTGCTCATGCATCTGTGGCCTCATCCCGGTCAAAGTATTTGGAAAACTAAATGCTCTTCTGTCCAAAGTCATCTGGCCATGGAAATGCTTTTCCTTCTATTTTGAGACAAAATAACTAGAGTAGAAAATAGATCTTGGTAGGCAGAGTATTTTTTTAAACTTTTATTGAAGTACAACATGTGTATACAGAGATATGTACGTTATCATAAGTATATAACTCAATGAATTTTCACAAACTAATACTCTTGTAATGAGCACCCAGATTTTTTAAGAAGAACATTATCAGTCCCCCCCAGAATTCCCTTTACCCCTTTCCAGTGATTAACCCTCCAAGAAAGTACCTTTCCACCACAAATAACACAGGTTAGCTCTACTGCCTTTTGCCTATATATGGGAATCATGTAGCATATGTACTCTTTCTGCAGAACTGCCAAAGAGATTTATTCCTATTCTTATTGCTTTTCTTTTTCCCAAAAGAGACTGCAGTCTGCTCTGTCAGCCAGTGGAATGATCAAAGCTCACTGTAACCTCACACACTCCTGGGCTCATGATCCTTCTGCCTCAGCCTCCTGAATATTGAGGATTATAGGTGCCACTGAACCTAGCTTATTCTTATTGCTGAATGTAGTTGTGAATAGAAGACAATTTTCCATTATTTAACTTTTAAAACATTAAGATATCAGATATGATCAAACTAGTTGGTTGGTTTTGTTTAACTTTTTCTTCTTTTTTTTTTTTTTTTTTTGAGATGCAGTCTCGGGTCTGTCACCAGGGTGTGGAGGCAGTGGCATGATCTCGGGCTCACCGCAAACCTCCACCTCTGTCTGCGATTCTGCCTCAGCCCTCCCGAGGGCTGGAACTATAGGGCACGCGGCCACCACGCCTGGCTAATTTTCTCAGGCTTTAGTAGAGACAGAGTTTCCACTGTGCTAGCTAGGATGCCCATCTCCTCTGACCTCACGAGCCTATTTCAAGGTTCTAGCTCCTCCTTCCAAATCGCTGGGATTACAGGCTGAGCCGCACCACCAACCCGTGTTTTTTTTTTTTGCTGCTGTTGTTTTTAAATAAGGAGAAGATAGCTTGATACAAGAAAATAGCCTGGGCAACGCAGGAGATCCCGCCTTTACAAAAAAATACAAACATTAGCTGGGCGCGGCGGATAAGTGCCTCAGTCCCAGCCACTGAAGCCGAGTGGAAGGACCACTTGGGCTCACCAAGGCTGCAGGAGCTGAGATGGGAAAAGCACTGCACTCCAGTAGCCTTGGGGTGCCAGAGTAAGACTGTCTCAAAAAAAAACAAAAAAGTGGCAAGGAAAGAAACACACTTTTAGAGGGAAGATAAACTGGTACAACCCCAGGAAAAAAACAAATTATTAGTAATGGCTAGCAATGAGTTTAAAATTATCAGTGTTCTCTGTCTAGTATTTTCCTAATAGGAATCTGCTCTAGAAAATAAGCCAGGGAGGTCATGTGGCTCACGCTTGTAATCCCAGCACCTTGGGAGGCCGAGGCATGGATCACGAGGTCAGGGAGATCGAGACCACGTGAAACCCCGCTCCACCTCAAAAAAATACAACAAAAAATTAGTCAAGGTAGGAGGATGCTCTGTAGTCCCAGCCACTGAGGAGGCTGAGGTGGCAGGAGAATGGTGGCTGAACCGAGGCGGAGCTTGCAGTGAGTCTCAGATCATGCCTAACTGCACCCAGCCCAGGATGATGCAGACCCGCCTCAAAAAAAAAAAAAAAAAAAAGAAAAGAAAATAAGCCAGGGGCCCAGGGGCAGTGGCTCATGCCTGTAATCCGAACACTTTAGGGACTAAGGCAGGAGGGAACCACTTGAGTCCAGGAGTTTGAGACCAGCCTGAGCAACATGGTGGAAACCCCTGTCTCTACAAAAAAATTAGCCAGGGTGTGGTGAGCGCAGGAAATCTGTAATCCCAGCTACTCTGGGAGATGAGGTAGAGGATCACTGAGCCTGGGAGATTGAGGCTGCAGTGAGCCATGATCATGCCACTGCACGGAAGCCTGGGCAACAGGGTGAGACCCTGTTTCAGAAAAACAAGAAAGAAAGAGAATAAGCCAGGTGTGGTGACATGCGCTTGTAGTCCTAGCTACTCATTAGGCTTAGGCAGAAGGATCACTTGGGCCCTGAGATCAGGACCAGCCTGGACAACATAGGAGACTCTGTCTCTAAAAAAGAAAAAAAAGAAACAGAAAATCTTTATTAACACATACAAAAGGTTATTAAATGTTATTTCTTTTGAGAGTAAAAAAATTTGGAAATAAACTAAGCGTCTGTGTAATAGGAAAATGATAACATGTTTACATTTGTTCAAATGTTTATAAAGAATTTAAAAAAAGGGATGGCAATATGCTCAGATACAGCATTAAAATAATCAGGATGTAAATGTGTATTTAGCCTTATTGTAGTTCACCCCATACAGACATTTTATTTATTTATTTATTTATTTATTTTTATTTTTTTTGAGACAGAGTCTTGCTCTCTCACCCAGGTTGGAGTAGGGACATGCTGATCTCGCTCAAGCAGCCTCCGGGTTCACGATTCTCCTGCCTCAGCCTCCCAGTAGCTGGGACTACAGGTGCCCCGCCCACCACTGCTAATTTTTTTTTTGTATTTTTAGTAGAGGACAGTGGTTTCACCCTGTACCCTGATCTCCTGACCTCGGGTGGATCCCGCCTCCACCTCGGGCCTCCCAAAGTGCTGGGATTACAAGCGTGAGCCATCAAGTGCTTGGCTGATAGACATTTTAAAGGCCCTGGAAGGAATGAGAGGATAAAATGTCAACACCTGTTGTTTTCCTGTGGATGGTGGGGGAATTTTTCCTGTTCTCCACCAATGTTTCACCTTTTAGTTTATATTACTGTTTATAAGTCAAGATAAACAAAGAAGTTTTAATCTTGGCATAACCTCCAAGTCAATGACTCGCTTTCCTGGGCATGTTTTGGGCTTGGCAAGTCCAGCTGACCTTCACAGAGCCTCCCAGCAGAGCCTCAACACGAGCTCTGCATTTGTTTCTACAGCTTCTTTTCTGATTTCTCAGCTCTTGTTAGGGTCAGCTCACACAGGTAGCTCTCCCGGATGAAGGTGCCCTGGTAACGCTGTTAGGAACTTCTTTGGCTGGGCTCCTTGCCAGGACCCAGAACACCATCACCATCAGTGAGTTGGTACTGAAAGGACTTACAATGTTCTTACATTTGACCCCAACAGTGAACTGGAAGCTAATGTCTATCATTGGTAAGTCCCTCAGAGTCTAAGGACCCGCTCATTTACGTCGCCAGTCGCCATTTGCATTGAGTGGCACCAGGATAAAGCAGCTCAGTGAATGGTGTTTCACTTGGCCCTGAGATCCTGCAGCTTTATTGAACTGGTATTGTTTTCTTCCATTCTTCACTGTAGTTCCCTCATCTCAAAGGGACAGCCGCAGTATCTCTGAATCTGGGTAAAATGCTGCTGATGTTCTTTTTTTTAATCCTTTTTTTTCGTTTTTTGTTTTTTTTTTTTTTTTTAAGATTTTGAGTCTTGCTCTGTCACCCAGGAGGTGCAGTGGCGCTGGACCAGGTCACTGCAACCCCGCCTCCCAGGTTCAAGCTGCATTCTCCTGCCTCAGCCTCCTGAGTAGCTGGGATCACAGCTGCTGACATTCTTAACCACGGGCTGCCAGATGCTGAATCTGGGGCAGCAGGTGGAACACTTCTACAGCAGGTAGACATTTGTAGCAGTCTTTTATTTTAAAACGACATGCCTTTATATTTTTGAGCACCTCTGATGCTTCCTCTTCTGTAATTTGATGGTAGGGAAGGGAGGTTCAGCAGGAGAAGATTTCTGAGAAAAGCAAAGCTATGCTTTTCATAGAATCAAAATCATACCTGCAATGCAGGCAACGCAACAGACCACCAAGTGAAGATGAAAATCACTTCTTACCACTGAACTGCTTTAAATTGTGAATTTGAAATAATCTCAAACTTATAGAAAAGTTACAAGAATGGTTTAAAAGAACTCTATGCCTTCCATATCCACCAAATTGTTAACGAATGAAATTTCATTATAGATATATCTCTATATAGATTCAATATATATCTAATTATATATATGTAATTTTACTATATATATACCTATATATATACACACATATATGTGTACACACACATACATACAGGTTATTGTTTTCTGAACCATTTGAGAGTAAATTGCATTAGAAGGAGCAAGATTACATGATAAAAAAATAAAATACAAAAAAGAGAATAAATTAGTAGGCCTAATGTCCCTTCCCTAAATACTATACTATATACCATAGTAGGTATTTTCTAAGAACAGGAACACTCACTCTATATATACAGTAAATAAATGTTCAGAACCAGAAAATTTAACACAGTACAATATTATCTAATCATAGACTTTTCAGATTTTACCAGGGAAGTTCATTCTTTGTTTTTCTGTCCAGGATCCAATCCAAGATCATAGGTTATATTAGGTGATCATGACCTGAGTCAAGGATGGTTCAGTCTCCTTTTGACCTCTCATCCATTGACATTTTAAAAAAAGCACAGGCCATTTTATAGGTCACATCCCTCCATCTAGCCTGGTCTGATGTCTCAAGGATTAGAGCTAGGTTACAATTATCATTGGCAGGAAGAGCCCATAAGTGATGCTGTGCTCTTCTTTGGCATCACATCAGTTGGGTATGTATATATATATATGTATATATATATATATGCATGTATATATATACGCATGTATATATATATATGTATGTGTATATACATATGTATGTATTATTATATATAGTATGTGTATATATTATTATTATCATCATCATCATTGCCTATATGTATACATACATATATTTCCATGCATACACCCCTTATACATACACATATTTTATATACGTATAGCGTAGAAATGTGTGCATATACGTGTATATATATATGTTTTTTATATATATATATATATATATGTATATATACACATATATATACATATATGTAGTTATATATATATATTTTTTTTTTTTTTTTGAGTATTTCAGAGTTTCACTCTTGCTGCCCAGGCTGGAGTGCAATGGTGTGATCTCTCTCGCTCACCCAGAACCTCCACCTCCTAGTTCCAGCGACATTCTCCTGCCTCAGCCTCTGAGTAGTTGGGATTACAGGCATGTGCCACCATGCCCGATAATTTTGTATTTTTAGTAGAAACAAGGTTTTTCCGTGTTGGTCAGGCTGGTCTCCCAACTGCTTCACCTCAGGTGATTGGGTCTAATCTTTGGCCTCCCAGAGTGCTGGGATTACAGGCTGGAGCCAACCTGCTATTAATTGTCTCATTAATGAGATGTTAACTTGATCATTTGCTGTGGTATCTACAAGCCTCTCCACTAAGGATTGAATTTAACCAATGAAAATATATAGATTTAACTGTCTATTACACCCTCCTTAGGCACACTTATTGAATGCTTTCTGTGTCCCTCACACAGATCTAGACTGATTATCACGCTTTTGCCCCCACCTTGATTTAAAATCTAGTTAGCAGCTTGCAGGGATGTACACCAATACTGCATTAATCAAAAAAACAAAAAAATGGTCACAAGGAGGTGCTGTGGTCGGAGTATTAAAGGCAGTGGTGTTGTGAGTTCATAGGGTGAGAAACTTCCTGTTGGTTGATAGAGAAAAGTCTATCAAAGAAAGTAACTAGAATTACATGTAGCACATGGTAGGGAGTCAGTAAATATTTGTTGGAAGAATAATCCGCGTTATAAAAAGCAGAGTCACCAGAATCTTTTTTATATTTATTTCACTATTACACTCAATGTAGATAATGACTTACCAGTTTTGTTGAAGGTAACACTTTTCTAGAGGAACTGGATGGTTTTGGGCTAATAGTGAATGATGAGATAGTAACACTCAAATTAACTCTTTATAAATGTAGTTTTCTATTAAAAAAAAATCAAACTTAGCTGGGGTGCAGTAGCTCACATCTGTAATCCCAGTATTTTGGGAGAGGCTGGGAGGCAGGAGGATTGCTTGAGCCCAGGAGTTCAAGACCAGCCTGGGTAAATATAGTGAGACCTCCATGTCTATAAAAAATAAAATTAGCTGCAGGCATGGTGGCATGCACCTGTAGTCCCAGCTACTCGGGAGGCTGAGATGGAGGATTGTTTGAGCCTGGGGGGTCAAGGCTACAGTGAGTCGAGCATTGAACTGTTGCACTAGGCCTGGACCCACAGAGCAAGATCCTGTCACAAAAAATATATATATAAAAAATCAAAACTTTGTTGTGTTTATTTCCCTTCTTTAATTACCAGTAAGAACCCCAGAAGGCACATCAAGCTTTACTGCTGACACTGTTATTATGAACGGCTACATCTAATGAATCCTACTAAGCAAGAAACATACAGGATGCCCTGGATGTAAGTTTTAATTTTATTCTTCTGCAAGGGGATTCTGATCTTATTCTCTGATGCTGTCTGTTAAGTTTGCATGAAAGCTGTATGCTGCCAACTGCTGGTCCTCCCCTTGCTTGGAATATTGGGTGAAAGAGCAGCAAAGCCGGAATACAGCCACCCGGGTCCCCAGTTCTGCTCCCTGCCACTGACTTCCTGGGATATCACCGCGGGTGCTCCTCTCCCAGCATGTGGGTTTTCAAGGTCTATAGAACTGAGGCAGGGAATGGCTTAGCTCTCCAGTGGCCTTGAGTGCTACATAACCATACCAGGGTTGTAGTCTTATTATGTGTGGCTCCCCAAGCACCTGCACCAACTTCAAGTTGTAGCTGGAAGAAAGGAAAGCATTCATATGTGACAGGATGACAGAGCTGACTATAGGCTCACATCTTGTCTAGCCAAGATGGCAGAAGGGTTCACTGATTGAGTATTTGGTGTCTGGACGCCTGTTATCCTGTAGCACTTTCGGGAGGCTAAGGCGGGTGTATCACCTGAGGTCAGGAGTTCAAGACCAGCTCTGGCCAGAACGCAGGAAACCCCTGCCTCCACTAAAATACAAAAAATTAGCTGGGCTGAGTGGTGGGCGCCTGTAATCCCAGCTACTTGGGAGGCTGGAGGCAGGAGAATCGCTTGGAACCCGGGAGGCAGAGGCAAGGTCAACAGATCGCACTGCACCCAGCCTGGGGCAACAAGAGCAAAAACTCATCAAAAAAAAAAGATGTGACTATAAAGTACGAGATGTTTACTGGTTCATGTTGAAACTGTTTGTAATGTTTAAACTGTGGCTGGGCACAGTAGTCACACCTGTAATCTCAGCACTTTGGGAGGAAAAGTGGGTGGCAGATCACGCAGGTTACCAGATTGAGACCATCCTGGCTACAACATGGTGAAACCCCGTCTCTACTAAAAATACAAGATTAGCCAGGTGCAGTGGCATCTGCCTGTAGTCCCAGCTACTCAGGAGGCCGAGGCAGGAGAATGGCGTGAACCCGGGAGGCAGATGTTGCAGTGAGCCGAGATCGCACCACTGCACACAAGCGTGGGTGATAGAGCGAGACTCCATCTCAAAAAAAAAAAAAAGAAAATGTTTAAATCGTTCACCATTGGAAAATTGCCAGATACTCTTTTCCATTAAAAGGTTTGACCTCAGCTTAACACTGGTTGCATTTTAGAATTGGTTTGAGGGAATAATGCTTGATGGAGAGTTCATAGGTGATTGGACTTGTATCACAGTTTGTTGGAACAAGTTATACAGTAGCGTCAGTTTGTGCTTAATACATTACACCCCAAGGCAGCTCCTTTGGTCTGACATTTTCCTAGTCATGAAGAGAAAAATGAGAAAATGAGAAAGGTAATAGGCATTTAGAAGAAAGGTAAACATTTCCTGGAAAACTGGAAGGCAGCCCTGGACCCTATAGAAGTTTAGAAAAGCAAAAGTCTATTATAAAGTGATGTTTAGGCCGGGTGCATGGCTCATGCCTGTAATCCCAGCACGCCTGGGAGGCTGAGCTGGGCAGATCACATGAGCTCATGCTGAGTTCAAGACCAGCAGATGAAACCCCATCTCTACAAGAAAAAAAGTACAAAATTAGCTAGGCGTGGTGGCGCACACCTGTAGTCCCAGCTACCGGGGAGGCTGAGGTGGTAGGGATGGCTTCAGCCTGAAGGCGGAGGTTGCAGTGAGCCAGGATTGCATCACTGCATCCCAGCCTGGATTATAAACCAGACCTTGTCTCCCAAAAAAAAAAAAAAAAAAAAAAAAAAAAGTGACATTTAATCCCTTCTCTAAAATTCTATTTGTACAGAACTGGCCATGTTAATGATCTCTTTTAAATTCTGTTAGTATATTACTCAAAGTAAAACTTGACTTGATCCTGAATTACATACCAACTATTCTTTTGCATTGGTGGATTTATTTTTTAAATAAAACACAGATCTTTAAAATGAAACTCTTGTAGGAACCCTATGCCTTTGCTACAAGGAAATTGTTGCAAGAATTTATAGAATGGAATAAAAAAGTTTATGGCTGCCAGTATGGCTCCATCAACCGACCTAAGCTCTGATAAAGTATGAGGAGAATTGGAAAAAGACTTAATTGTGAGTTTTAGCCTTAATAACTTTTTCTTTGATATTCTACAGAATTTGACATTTTTATTAAGTTTTATTAAATATTTGATCTCATGTCAGAGATAATTGTAACTTCAGCATTTGACACTGCAAATGTAGCAGTTATTTCTTTGTTCACCAAAAATAGAGCAGAACAGAAGTTGCCATTATGAGAAACCAAAAGACAAAATACATTAGAGTAGTTCTAATTCAATTCATAATTTGTATATCACTCTATTAAATTTATTATAATTTTAAACAATAACAAACCTGCATCTAATACTCTATTAAGCATTAGAGAATTACTGAAACAATTCATATTCTGCAAAAAATCTTGAAATAAGAAAAAATATATTGTTTCTAAAAAAGTTTTCCAAATTTAATACATACTTTGTAGAGTTTAATTGGCAGATATTCAACAAATAGCTAGTATTGCAACTGGTTTATGGTTTATGTCAGTGTGAAGCCACAAATACACAAGGAAAGTGTATTTTTAACGTCCTTGATTTTGTAATTTGCATTTTGTCTTGGTGAATTAAATAGTTCATCCTTTAGAAAAGTTTTAGCTGTGTTGGTTTGCAGTACTAGGAAACATGGCAGCTTTCCTGTCAATACTGGCCATTGGCCCCAGGAGAGTGCAGCAACCAGGATGTATAATTAGCTCCTTCTTTTTTACAGGTTGGCAACCTGTAATTACAGAAACTTTTGGTTTGTTTTACACCTTTTTTTTTTTTTTTAAATATACATTCTAGCTCCTGGGAGCACATTGAAGACAAGCTACAGGATGGAGTTCCAGAAACCATTTCAAAACTTGCAAAAGCTACATTAAGATCTGGGTGCTTACTGAGACAAAAAAGGGTAATTCATTAAGCAGGGGAAGCATATCCAGCACCACAAATATTTATAGCTGTTGTTTCCCTTGCCTGATGACCTCCTCAGACTTTCATCCTGTACAAACACTATTTCTTGGATGGAAGATGCTTTTTCCAGAGAAACTCTCCTGTTTCTTTCCAGCACATCCATCTGCATCCTTCCTGATCCCTCAGTAGCAGTTTCTTCCTTATACCTAGCTCCTGGCCATGTCTGATTATAATTGGTCTTATCCTCCAGCCATGTGGCTCCCACCTGAAAGGGCCATCCCTCGTCCCTCTGTCCTTCCAGTGCTTCTTGACATTTGGTGGGCACAGAGTAGAACAACACAAAGTACCGAACAATAACTTGACTTTTTCTGTCAGTTTTATTGCTTGGCAATAAAATTGTAAGCACCAAGGAAAGAACCATTTTAATCTTTTTTAACTTTAGAACTCAACAAGCACTGTTTGGTATTGATACTTTATTTTTATTTTATTTATTTATTTATTTTTTTTTTGAGAGGAGTCTGCTGTGTCCCAGGTTGGAGTGCAGTGGCTGACCACCACTGCAATCACCCTGGGTTCACGCCATTCCCTGCCTCAGCCTCCCGGGAGTAGCTGGGACTACAGGGCTCAGCCACCACGCCTGGCTAATTTTTTTTTGTATTTTTAGTGTGAAACGGGGCTCAACTGTTACTAAGATGGTCACAATCTGATCCCCACTGCCTGCCTCCCAAAGTGCTAGGATTATATGAGCCACCCCAGTGTCTCGCCTTGATAATTCTTTATTTTGCAAGCCTTCCAACAAGAAATCAAATCATGTCTCTTGCTCTGAAATCGTCAATGGGTTACACACCCCTGCAAGCCACACGGGAAGCACAGCCCTTGCCTTAAATAAATGCCAAATTGGGTGGTAATTTAAAAGGGAAAAAAATCTTCACGTAAGGGTTAGAAATTATTATGCTTCCTCTGCCCCTCCCCCTGCCAATAACAGAGTAATTGAACCATGAACTGAGAGTGTTTAGTAATTTAATGAACATTGGTTTATTAAATAAACTAGTTTATGTTTGATAATATAATCGCTTTTATTATTGAAAACATTTCAAATTAGACTTGATCTTCACTTGTTTTATTATAGAGAAAAGGATTTTTTCTGCATGTGATTCCTAACAGATTGCTATAGAAAAATAGTGTATTTGTGTGAATCTGGTTATGTTCATGAACTAAAAATACTATTACTAGGTAAAATCAGTTATTCAGTTTAACAGTAAGAATGAGCCTGCAAAGATGACGAACCCCATCTCTGAAACACACAAGTATTTTGTATTGGTGGTTGGCAGCAAGTTATGAAGTCCCAGCTACTATGGCCGGGGCAGTGCTGAGATGAAGATCACTTGAACCCTGGAGGTTGAGGCTGCAGTGAGCAGAGATCGTGCCACTGCACTCCAGCCTAGGCAATGGGGGTGAGATGCTGTCTCAAAAAACAAAATAAAATAAAATAAAAACAGCAGGAATGACATTTGACTTAATTTTATTCTATTGTAGAAAACCAAGAAAATATAGGGATTTGCTTGTGAACTTCTGACTGAAGACACCACCATCTGCGGGGAGGATATTAAGTGAAAGTATGAAATTACTTAATAGCTCACCTTCAAATGCAAGACTGTCTATAGAAGATAAAGAGATATGAAGAAACTGGGGCTAATGTGTCACTTTGGGGCAGTTTCCCTCCTGTTTAAATGAAGCAAGACAACAGGCAGTTCCAAGTAATCAAGGTTCAGCCCAAATTTGAGCAGATTCTACTTTTAGGGGAAAACTTGGGGCCCTTCAGAGGCCATTTTTCATTCTCTGCTCAGGTCGGGCCCAGTGTGGCTCATGCTACCTGCAATCCCAGCCCCTGGGAGGCCGTGGTAGGGAGGCGGTGGGATCACCTGAGTGGGGCTCAGGAGTTCCCAGACCAGCCTGGGCCACCATAGTAAAACCCCTGGCTCTACTAAACTACAAAAAATGAATGGGTGTGGGGCCTGATGCCTGTAATCTCAGCTACCAGGAGGCTGAGGCAGAGAATCACTTGAACCCAGGAGGCAGAGGTTGCATGAGCCAAGATCACACCACTGTACCCAGGCCTAGGGTGACAAGAGGAAACTCTGTCTCATTAAAAAAAAACTTGGTTCACCTACCAAAAAAACCTGTAAAAGCAAGGCCTGCACATCACTAGCAAATTAATATGAATTCATAGTCCTGTCTTGCTTTTCTAGAACTTTACTTTGAAACGAAATAGAAGAAAGGGAAAAAAAAAACAAAACTTTTGCCCGGAAGGAAATGTGTGGGTGGGTTAAGCATCATGTAGGTCCTCTGTAATCTAGTCTAGGTGGGGCAGGCCTGATATCCAAATACATGCTGAAACGTTTGTTAGTTTTGAATCAGAGTTGCAGCAGACCTGAAACAAGGATGAAAAAGTCCTGTCTTGTTCTGAAGCTATAAATATGCTGCACAGTTACTATGATGTGTTACTGATGGTCTGACAGTTCCTCAAGCTTTTTTTCCCCACAAAGCCCTCTCAGGCCAGCATGAGGTCAGATTAAACTGTTAACATTACCTGCTAGGGTGTGATAAAGTGGTGAGGGAATTGATGGTCAATATTATCCATTGGGTTAATGATGGTGATAAAGCATTCTATTGTTCTGTGCATATTGTATTCCATTAAATTAGACAAAATCAGTAGTTTGAGGATCTAAATCAGTTCCATTAGAACTGATTTAGTTTACAAAGTCTCAATAGAGGCACAGAAACCATGCCCTTGTGTTTTAGGTTTTAAAAAAAGTAGCAACAGGCTGGGCGCCCAGTGGCTCATGCCTGTAATCCCAGCACATCGGAGGCCGGGGTGGGTGGGATCACGCAGGTCAGGAGTTTGAGACCAGCCTGACCGAGGCGATGAACCCATCTCTACCAAAAAAATACAAAATTAGCCAGGCATGGTGGCATGTGCCTGTAATCCCAGCTACCGGGAGACTGAGGCAGGAGAATTGCTTGAACTCCAGGTGGAGGTTGCAGTGAGCTGAGATTCATGCCACTCAAGACTGCTGCCTGGGTGATAGAGCAGACTGGCCTCAAAAAAAAAAAAAAAAAAAAAAAGTAGCAACATACAAATAAAATGCTTAACGCTAATGAGTTTACTTTAGTTTGGGCCTACAATCTGATTAATTATTATATGGTTTGTTTACTTTTTTGTAGATGGCACTGTAAAAACATTTCTGGTCTCTTTGAAAGTGTTAAAATTGGTCCCTAAGCTAAATTAAAAGATAAATGTATGCAAGTAGCAATGTTGTGACCATGTCTTAGCCAAATTTACCTTTATAGAGAGATGAATCATCTTCCCAGGTGGCTCTTAAATTGATGATTCCTATAAAATGATTTCTACTAGGTATCTTCTATTTTTTTCTCTTATGGTCTTCAATGATTTGTCTTAGTCAATTAATTTTAACTTGAAATGAGAATTAACCGATGTGGAAAAGGGATACTAGATACTAATCCCTCTAGTGCAGTGATTCTCCTGCGGGGAGTGAGTTTGCCTTCCAGGGACCCCTTTTGGCACTGTCCAGAGACACTTGCTTGTTTCAACTGCAGAGAAGTGCTCCTGGTTTCTAGTGGGTAGAGGCCAGGGATGCTGCTAAACATCCTCCAATGCAAGGGATGGCCAATGTGAAATAAAGGATTATTAGGGCCCTAGACATCAAGAGAGTGCCAAGGCTGAGAAGCCTTCTTTGGAAGGAGAAGAACAATGGCTTTGTGTATAATAGTAAGAGTCCTGAGCCAGAAGTTACAAGATAACTGGAGTCCTCATTCTAGTTTTCCATCAACTTGCAGCAGGCAAATCACATCTTCCTCTGGCTTGATTTCCCATTTGTAAATATCTAAGCAGATTGGATGATATTTAAGGTCCCTTCCACCTGTGTACTCATGACTCATTTTTCTGTCACATTAAAGTGTTATATATGGTCTTGTCACATATATCATTTTAACAATAAATACTTAATTTGTTGATATGAAGCACTGAGAAATTTCTCAAACACAGATAATGATTTTGTTTATATGAAAATAAGTTTATTCTGTCAAACAATAGCTGTGTATTCTAATTCAGATCAAGATTGCTTCTCTCTTTTTTTTTTTTTTTTTTTCTTAGAAAGACCTCTCTGTCACTCCAGGCTGGAGTGCAAGGGTGCAATCTTGCCTCACCCCAACCTCTGGCTCTGGAGTTCAGGATCCTCATGCCTCAGCCTCCCAAGTAGCTGGGATTACAGGCAACCTGGCCACCACGCCTGGGTAATTTTTGTATTTTTAGTAGAGACAGAGTTTCACTATGTTGGCCAGTCTGGCTTCTCAACTCCTGACCTCAAACACCCGCCCACCCCAGCCTCCCAAAGTGCTGGAATTACAAGCTTGGAGACACCATGCCTGGCCTAAGATTGCCTTTCTTCTGTTGCTGTGTATACATTTTCAACTGTACCTTTGGCTGTCTTTGAAAAATGATGAATTACCAAGAACATGGTACCCCCCCAAAGGTACTTAATTGAGACTTATTAAAATTAG
>JAKGGE010000333.1:0-21128 GCA_023748175.1 Hoolock leuconedys | reverse complement strand
TGTTGATATGAAGCACTGAGAAATTTCTCAAACACAGATAATGATTTTGTTTATATGAAAATAAGTTTATTCTGTCAAACAATAGCTGTGTATTCTAATTCAGATCAAGATTGCTTCTCTCTTTTTTTTTTTTTTTTTTTCTTAGAAAGACCTCTCTGTCACTCCAGGCTGGAGTGCAAGGGTGCAATCTTGCCTCACCCCAACCTCTGGCTCTGGAGTTCAGGATCCTCATGCCTCAGCCTCCCAAGTAGCTGGGATTACAGGCAACCTGGCCACCACGCCCGGGTAATTTTTGTATTTTTAGTAGAGACAGAGTTTCACTATTTTGGCCATTCTGGCTTCTCAACTCCTGACCTCAAACACTCTTCCCACCTCAGCCTCCCAAAGTGCTGGAATTACAAGCTTGGAGACACCATGCCTGGCCTAAGATTGCCTTTCTTCTGTTGCTGTGTATACATTTTCAACTGTACCTTTGGCTGTCTTTGAAAAATGATGAATTACCAAGAACATGGTACCCCCCCAAAGGTACTTAATTGAGACTTATTAAAATTAGCATGTCACCAGTGAATACCCCATGGCAACCTCGAGTCCCTTCTTGTCTTGTGACAAACCGGCCATTCCTTTGGCCATGACGGATCAGGGCGTAATGTGTGGCCCTCACGCCGGGTCACCAGCCCTCAGCCCATGCGGGTCGCTTACCGTTTTCACGGAGCGTGGAGTTGCTGTTGTTGCTCCAGGAGCACGAGACCCGCTTTTCACCTGACTTTCCCCTCAGTCCCTTGCTCCCCTCCCTCGGCCTCCCTCTGTCCCTGTGTCCCTCTCTGTCTTCTTCCCTCCTGCCTCACTGCCTCCCTCTCTCTCTCTGTCGGACAGTCCTCCCTCCCACCCTCCCTCCTCCATCCTCCCTTTCCCTGCTCTCCAACGCCTCTCCGCCTATCCTTTCCTCTCTAGGTCTCCCATTCTCTCTGCACCTGTGCCTGCCTTCCCTCCCGCCTGGAAGGGTCAGCATCCCGGGTGTGCCCAGGGTCTGGGGTCTGCGTACAGCCGCCAGGCGCTCCACCGTGGCAGCACCTTGGAGGCCGCAGAGGCACGTGTTGGCAAGCGACGGTGGAGCGGAGGCGCAGAGGCACCGAACTTCGGGAGGGGAGAGAGAAGGTCTGAGCTGCCCGGCTCCAGTGTTTTTGTCAATCCACCCCCACCCAGTCTGGAAGGACGCATACTGCCGGGCGGGGGGTAGCCAGTGGTCAGGTGGGGGTGGGGTGGCAGAAAATCAAGACAGCTCTGCCGGTTCTGCTCCCACAGTAGGTTAGCTGGCTGCCCGGAAACCCGCGCCTGCGCTGTAGACGGCACATCTGCTGGTACCTGGGCTGGATCCGGCATCCACGGGACGCCCAGGAAAGAATGGCTGTTCTCCTTGTGCGGAGTCTCTCACCGGGCCCAGTCCTAGGAGGCAGAAATGCAAGGCGGGTCAGCCTGGAGGGAAGACACGCCCCTCCATACCCAGCCAGGGGTTCCCCGCGAAAGAGAGGACACCACCCTGCCGCGACCCCGTCCCCAGACCGCGTCCTAAAGTTCCTCCAGCAGAGCCCGGTTTTCTTCCTCACTGAGGGATGTTTCCAGCATGGCATGCTCTTCCTACTCCTGCAGCTCCCCCGGGACCTCAGTTTCTAGGAAAGGGTGCGCCTGCTGCAGAATCTCTGGGCACGCCAGGAGCTCATCCTGCAGCAGGCTGGAGGGGAGTGGAGACGAGCGCACGGGCTCCTGGGGCGGTGGGGAGGGCTCCCGGATGGATTGCGTCTGCTCCTGTGGCACGGAGCGCTCCGGGCGTGCGGTCTGGGGAGGTGGAGCTGCCCCGACTTCGGCTCCCCACCGCCGCCCGGGTGACCTAGCTCCCTGACCCAGCCCAAACACCGGACTGCCCTGGGACGTGGGTGGCACAGCAAGGCCAGCCCTGTGTTCCAGCTTGAGTGGGTCCTGGCTTTCTCCCCACTGCAGGGGGTCCGCAGTCTCCACACACTGCGCGGTCCTGTTGCCCCAGGCACCTCGTGGGTGCGGAGGCCACCGCGCTGTCTGAGGGTGGGAAAGGGCCCCTTCGGGAGGAGCCAGGACGGCGTAGGCAAAATCTCCGCCTGCCGGGGCCACCGTCCAGGGGAGAGGGTGACACCTGCCAGGGGCCGTGTTGCAGGAGCTGCCTGCGTGGGCCGGCACCCTGCCACCCCTGGGTCCCGCTGTGTGTTCGGGCCCTTCGTTCTGAAACCGGACGCGGAATCCTGGACCGGGAGGTCTGCCTGTCTGGGTGTCTTTCCCTGGTGGCGATGCCTGGAAAGCGATCTTTCTCAAATTTTGGACTGCAGGGCCGCTCGGGGATGGGGTGACGAGGTCCGCTTCTGTAGGCCGCTACTCTCCTCGGCAAGGGCGGAGATTCCCGCCAGTGCTGCTGCCTCTCTAGGTGGCGGACTCTCGTTTCTGAAACCAGATCTGGACTTGCCTCGAACGCCGCACGGCCTGGGCGAAGCTCGTTTCTGGGTGGCGCATGCCCGGGCACGAAGTTCCGGCCAGCAGGCTCAGGGCCACACTTTGCCTCGGGGTCCAGACGAGTGTCCTCCGCCGTCCTCGTCCTCAGGCTTCCGCGGGGAGGGTGCCGTTCGAAGGTGTCGGGAGAGCCATTGCGGGGAACACCGCACGGCGTCCTGGTCCAGCCAGGAGGCCGGCGCAGACAGCCAGCATCTCTTAGGAAGGCCAACAGGCAAGGAAGCTCCACCCTTTCTTGCCTGCCGCTGAGACATTGGACAGCTCGCCATTGCCCTCCGATGGGCCCCAGGGCACTGATGCCCCCGGGGCGTGGTGGTGCTGGTGGGGGTGTGGGCATTGGGTGAGGTGGGGTTGGGGGGGGTTGGAGGGGAGGGGCCGGAGGCCAGAGAGACACAGCGGAAGGGGGAGAGGGGGAAGGGGTGAGGGTTTTGGGTTTCGGGGGCGGCTCTCTCTCCGGGCCTCTCCAGGGATCCCGCGGGAACTGGAAGCCGCTCCCTGGGTTCCCACGGGTCTTCAGCAAGGAGAAACCAGCCTGGAAGGGTGGAGCGGAGTGTGGATCTGAATCTCCATGTGGGTCTTCTGTTTTAAAGGTCCCTCTCTCATGAAGACACCCGGATGCCATGTACGCCACAGCCGTGACAGTCTCACCCACGCAGGTGTGTGGCTCCCGTTGAAGACCAGAGCAAAACTCCGTAGACAAGATACATCCCTGGCGTGATTGCTTGACGATGGTTTCCCGTGTCCCGCAACGTGGGGAGTCTTCGATGTGGCCGGTTTGGAGGGAGGGTGAAGAGAGGATTCTGCTCTTCCTTTCTGGATAAGCTTCGGGTATTCGCAGGGCCTCGAAGCAAACCGGCCAACACGGTCAGCCTCAGGCCAGTGTGGGCCGGAGAGAGAGGTGAGCCGCCCCTTGCAGAGGGTCAAGCGACGTGGAATCCGAAATCAGGCTTCAGTCCTCCTGAGTGTGGCTCCTCTGTGGTCGGTGGTCGGAGCTGTCAGCTCAGCAGCCTGCCATGGGCTCGCTCTGATGTGGAGCCGGAAACCACGAGGGTGAATACCCCACTGCAACCCGAGTGCCCCGCTCTTTGTCTTGAGTAAACCGCCATCTCATGACGTGAACGGGGCAACGAAAGTCCCGCCAGTCAGCCTCCCAAACCTCGTACCAGGCGGGCGCTTACCTTATTACCGGAGGGCGGGGCTGCTGTTGTTCCAGGATTGAGATCAAAGCCCTTGCCTTCCTCGTCCTTGTTCCCTCCCCGCTCTCCCTCTGTCCCTTTGTAACCTTCTGTCTTCCCCTCCCGTTCCTCACTGCCTCCTGTCTTCGTCCAGCTCACTCCTCCCTCCCTCTCCATCCCTCCCTCCCCTGTTCCTCCCGTCTCCGCCATCCTCCGTCCCCTCGGTTCCCCTTGCCTCCACCTGTGCCTGCCCCTCCTCCCCGCCTCTGGCTCAGCATCCCAGCCTGTCTGTCTCAGCCACCAGCTTCCACGGTGGCAGTTCTGAGGCTGCAGATGCACTGGCTGAGCAGGAGCTGGCGGGCCAGCCCGCAGGGGAGAGAAGGCCTGACACTGCCAGGGCCCGGCAGCCAAGGGACAATCTCCACCCACCCTGGGAAGGACGATACTCCGGGCGGGGTTAGCTGGTGGTCAGTCGGGGGTGGGCTGGGTGAAAGCGCGTAAGAGCTCTGCCGGGGCTCCTCCCACTGGAGGCCAGGTGGCTGCCTGCAAACACGCGCGTGCATGGTAGATGATCACAGGAGGCCAGGTGGCTGTCCGCAAACCCATGCGTGCACGGTAGATGATCCACCTCCTGGTACCTGGGCCGGCTCTGGGATCCCCAGGATGCCCAGGAAAGAATGGCAGTTCTCCTTTGTGCGGAGACTATCACAGGGCTCAGTCCTAGGAGGCAGGAATGCCAGGCGGGTCAGCCCGGATGGAAGACTCTCCTCTATGCCCACCCAGGGGTTCCCTCAGCAGAGGTTACTGGCGCTGCCGCCACCCCCGCCCCCAGCTCAAGGCCCAAAATCTCTCATCCAGCAGAGCCCGCTACTCTTCCTCACTGAGGGGTAGTTCCAGCCCGGCGGGCTCTTCCGGTTCCTGCAGCTCCCCCGGGGCCTCGGTTTCTAGGAAAGGGTGCGCCTGCCGCAGAAACATTGGGCACGCCAGGAGATCATCCAGCAGCAGGCCGGAGGGGAGGGGAGACGCAGCCCGGGCTCCTGGGCGGGCACGGAGTGGCGCCCGGACGGCTTGCATTTGCTCATGCGGCATGAAGCCCTCCGGGGGCGCGGGCTGGGGAGGTGGAGCTGCCCCCGCTTCAGGTTCCCACGCCGCCCCGGCGACCTGGGGCCCCTGGCCCCAGCCCCATGACGGACTGCCTTGGGACATGGGTGGCGCTAGCACACCATGGCCCTGTGGCACAGCTCGAGCTGGTCCTGGCTGTCCCACTGCAGGGCATCTAAACCCGCCTACAGGTTCCCGCCTCCCTGGGCATTTCTCTTAGGGGCTTGAGTGGAGGCCACCCAGGCATGTGAGGGAGGGGTCCCCTTCTGAAGCACAGGGTGGCAGGGCAAAATCCCCGCCTGCTGAGGCCACCGACCAGGGAGGAGGTTGACACCCGCCAGGGGCCGTGTTGCAGGGGCCGGCTTCGTGCGCCAGCACCCTGCCACCCGGTCCCAGGTGCCTGGCCCTTCGGTTCTGAAACCAGACGTGAATCCTGGACTCCGGGAGGCCCGTCTCTGTGGCCAGTCCTGGTGGCGATGCCTGGACAGCGATCCTTCTGAAAGGCTTGGCAGGGCTGTCTGGGATGGGGTGACGGAGGTCCGCCGCCTGCCTTCTTTGCAGGCAGCGGCCTCGCCAGGGGTGGGACATTCACGCTGGTGCTGCCTCAGCTGGCGGACTGCTCTGGAAACGAGAGCGGGACCCTGTTCGGAACGCCGATGGCTTGGGCCAGCCGCACTCTGGTGGCGTATGCCTGGGTACCGGGTTCCGCCAGCAGGCTCTCAGGGCATCGCTTGCCTCGGGGTTCAGACGAGTCTCCTCCCCGGCCGGCCCCTCTTCCTCGGGCTTCCACGGGGAGGGTGCCGCTCAAGGTGTCGGACAGCTATCGCTGGGGAGCACCGCATATGCTCCGTCCAGCCAGGAAGCTGGCGCGAGACAGCCAGCGGTTTCTTATGAAGGCCCACAGGCAGGGGAGGCTCCACCCTTCTTTCCTTCTGCTGAGCTCCTGAGACAGCCCGCGACTGCCTCCCAGGTGCCCCATGCACTGATGGCCCCGGGCGGTGGTGCTGGTGGGGGTTGGGGGGGCCTGGGTGAGGTGGGATTGGGGGGGGTGGGAGGGGTGGGGCCGGGAGGCCAGAGCCGCAGCGGAAAGGGGAGGGGGGATGGGGTGATGGGGGTGGGTTTCGGGCAGTGGCTGTCTCTCCGGGCCTCTCCAGGGATCCCTCGGGAACTGGAAGCCGCTCCCTGGGTTCCCACGCATCTTCAGCAGGGATAAACCAGCCTGGAAGGGTGTGGTGGAGTTTGGAACTGAACCTCCGTGTAGGTCTTGAGTTTTACAGGCCCCCTCTCCGCGAAGAAACCCGATGACTATGGGTGTCGCCGTTGCCATGACAGTCTCACCCACGCAGGTGTTTGGCTCCCGTCGAAGACAAGAACGAAACTCCAGAGACAAGATACATCCCCGGGGTGATGGCTTGATGAAGGGTTCCCGTGTCCGACAACGCGGGGAGTCTGCGGTGTGGCCGGTTTGGAGGGAGGTCGAAGAGAGGATGCTGCTCTTCCTCCCTTCCCTGGATGTTTCTGGGTGCCCGCAGGGCTCCAGAAGCAAACCGCCAACATGGTCAGCCTCTCGGGGTTGGGATGCGGCCGGAGAGACGTGAGCGACCTGCCCCCTTGCAGAGGGCAGAGCGACGTGGAATCTGAAATCAGGTTTCAGTCCTCCTGAGTGTGGCTCCTCTGTGTTCGGTGGTCGGGGCTGTTGGCCTGGCGTTTCACTGCGGGGCTCGGCCTTGGGATGTGTGGTCGGAAAACCACGTGGGTGATTAGCCCACGGCAACCCGATTCCCCATGATTCCTTTGTCTTTATGTTCTGCTGCCGCTTTGCCGAAGTTCTCGTCTGCTGGCTGGCGCTTACCGTTCCCCCGCTGTTGTCTGACCGCTTTACCCCTGCCTCCCTTTGTTCCTTTGCTCCTCTCTCTGTCCCTTGTCCTCTATCTTTACCCATTCCTCACTGTTCTTCCCTCTTCTGTCGGTCGTCCCTCCCTCCCTCCCTCCTCTCCATCCGCCTCTCCTTGTTTTCCATCACCTTCTGTTCTTTCCCTTCTTTCGTCTCGGTCTCTGTTTCCTTCTTTCCACTTGCCTGTTTCCTCCCATTATATTGCATCCCATGGTGGGTCTGGGGTGTGTGTAGAGCCACCAGGTGCTCCCCAGTTGCAGCTCCTGGGAGGCCGCAGAGGCACAGGCTGGCTGAGCTGGCGGTGGAGCCGGAGGGCGCGAGGGCGAGCCCCGGGAGGGACAGAAGGCCTGGACGCTGCCCGGGCCCGGTGTTTCTCGGGACGGGGTTCTCCACCTAGCCAGGGGAATGACGCATACTGCCGCGGCGGGGGGTAGCCGGTGGTCAGACGGGGGTGGGTTGGCGGAAAGGCAAGAGAGCTCTGCCGCGGCTGCTCCCAGAGAAGGACAGGTGGCTGCCCACAAACTCGCGCGTGCACGGTAGACGTCCCACGTGCTGGTACCTGGGCCGGCTCCGGGATCCCCGGGACACCCAGGAAAGAATAGCAGTTCTCCTTTGTGCGGAGTCTCTCACCGGGCTCAGTCCTAGGAGGTGTGGAATGCCAGGCGGGTCAGCCCGGAGGGAAGACATGCCCTTCCATGCCCAGCGAGGGGTTCCCCGCGAAAGAGAGGCCACCGCCCTGCTGCCACCCCGTCCACAGCCCGCGTCCTAAAGCTCCTCCAGCAGAGCCCGGTAATCTTCCTTGCTGAGTGGTGGTTCCAGCCCTGGCTGGTTTCTTCCGAGCCCCTGCAGTTCCCGCCTCGCTCTCTAGGTAGTGCTTTGCTGCATAAACTCTGGGCACGCCATGAGCTCATCCAGCAGCAGGCCGGAGGGGAATGGAGAAGAGTGCCCGGGCTCCTGCGGCGGTGGAGAGGGCGCCCGGACGGCTTGCATCTGCTCCTGCGCCACGGAGCCCTCCGGGGGCGTGGGCTGGGGAGGTGGAGCTGCCCCGGCTTGGGGTTCCAACGCAGCCCCGGCGACCTGGGGCCCCTGGCCCCAGCCCCACCACAGACTGCCCTGGGACGTGGGTGGCAAAAGCCCGCCTTGGTCCTGTGGCCAAGCTTGAACGGGCCCTGACTGGGCCACTGCGCAGGGACCTGGCAGGCTGTCATGCTGCGGGTCCCGGGCCCCAGGGCATTTTCTAGGGGGTTGCAGAGACCACCGAGGCATCTGAGGGTGGGAGAGGGACCCTTCGGGAGGAGCCAGGGAGGCGTAGGCAAAATCCCCGCCTGCCGGGGCCACCGACCTTGGAGCAGGGTGAAAACTGCCGGAACCGCATTGCAGGGGTCGACTGCCTGCGCCGGCGCCCTGCCACCCCTGTCCCGGGTGCCTGGCCCTTCAGTTCTGAAATGAGATGTGAATCCTGGACGCCGGGAGTCACGTCTCTCTGGCCACTCCTTCCCTGGTGGCGATGGCTGGATAGCGATCCTTCTCAAAGTCTCGGAGCAGCTGGGCCATCTGGGATTGGGTGACGGAGGTCCGCTTTAGCCTTCCTTCTTGCGGGCTGCATCTCCCCGGCCAGGGCGGAGATTCCTGCCGGTGCTGCCTCAGCTGGCGTGACCTCTCCTTCTGAAACCATATCTGGACCCTGGGCTCTGGAATGCCGATGGCCTGGGCCAGTTGTTCTCTGGTGGCGATGCTCGGTAAGGGTTCCTCTCAAAGTAGGTCAGAGGGCTCCTCGGCTTGGTTCAGAGGAGCCTCCTCAGTCCTCTCGGGCTTCATGGTAGTGTGCCATTCTGCTGGTGCCGGAGAGCTATTGCTGGGAAGCACCGCATGGTTCAACCAGCCAGGAGGCTGGCGAGACAGCCAGCGGCTCTATGAAGGCCCACAGGAAGGAGGCTCCACTCTTCTTTGCCTCCCGGGCTGAGCCTCCCTGAGACAGCCCGGGCCTTCAAGCCTGAGGGGCCCCCGGGCGCACTGATGGCCCCAGGGCGTGGTGGTGCTGGTGGGGGTGGGGGGCATTGAGTGAGGTGGGATGGGGGACGTGGGAAGAGTTGGGCCGGAGGCCAGAGAGATGCAGCGGAAGGGGGAGAAGGGGAAGGGGTGATGGTGGTGGGTTTAGGGCGGTGGCTGTCTCTCCGGTCCCTCTCCAGGGATCCCCGCGGGAACTGGAAGGCCGCTCCCTGGGGATCCCAATGAGTCTTCTCAGCAGGAGCAGTCAGCCTGGAAGGTGTGGTGGGAGGAAGTGAAAACCCTGCAAGGGTCTTGAGTTTTACAGGCCTCCTCTCCGCGAAGACACCCGATGACTGTTGGTGTCGCCGTTGCCGTGACAGTCTCACCCACGCAGGTGTGTGGCTCCCGTCGAAGACCGGAATGAAACCCCAGAGACAAGATACATCCCCCGGTCAGTGATGGCTTGACGCATGATTCCCCGTGGTCCCGCAACGTGAGCTCCGCGTGGCCGGTTTGAGGGAGGGCGGCGAGAGGATGCTGCTCATCCCTCCTCACTGGGATGTTTCTGGGTGTCCGTGAAAGTTCGAAGCAAAACTGTCAACATGGTAAGCCCTCGCGGGGAGGAGGCCGAGAGGAGCTACCGCCCCTTGCAGAGGGTCACCGCGTAACGCGGAACTGTAAATCAGGCTTCAGTCTTCCTGAGTGTGACTCCTCTGTGGTCGGTGGTCGGGGCTTTATGTCTGGCGCTTCACTGCGGGGCTCGGCCTTGGGATGTGTGTTCTGCAAACCACGTGGGTGAATACCCCACGGCAACCTCGGAACCTCGCTTTGTCTTTGAGGAAACCGCCATTCTAGGGCGACGGTATCGGGTCTAACGGTGCCCCGCTGGCCGCCGCCAGCCTCTCAGCCCCGCACTGGGCGCTCGTTTTCCCGAGCGCTGGCTGCTGTTGCCCAGGAGTCCCAGACCGCTTTTTCCCTGCCTTCCTTCCTCGGTCCCTTGCCCTCCTGCCCTCCCTCTCCTGTGTCCCTCTGTCTTTCCCTCCGCTCCTCACTGCCTCCCCTGTCTCTGTCGGTCAATCCCTCCTCCTCTCCTCCCATCCCCTCCCTCCCTGCCTTCCAATGTCTCTCCACCCAAACTTCCCGCCCCCAGGCCTCCTCGCCCTCTCTCCACCTGTGCCTGCCTTCCCTCCCGCCTGGAAGTGTCAGCATCCCGAGTTTTCCCGGGTTCTGGGTCAGTGTATAGCCGCAAGGCGCTCCATGGTGCAGCTCCTGGGAGGCTGCAGAGGCACGGGTTGGCGAGCAACGGTGGAGCAGATGCGCAGAGGGGGCGAGCCCCGGGAGGGAGAGAAGGCCTGCACGCTGCCCGGGCCCGGGGTTTCGCCGGATGTGTGTCTGCACCCAGCCCGGTGTAGGATGCATAATGCTGGGGTGGGGGGTACCCAGTGGTCAGGCGGGGTGGCGTGGCGGAAAGGCAAGAGAGCTCTGCCGGGGCTGCTCCCACTGGAAGCCTGGTGGCTGCCCGCAAATCCGCACGTGCGCAGCAGACGGCCGGCCTGCTTGTTCCTCGGCTGGCTCCGAGATCCCCGGGACGCCCAGGAATGAATGGCAGTTCTCCTTTGTGCGGAGTCTCTTACCGGGCCCAGTCCTAGGAGGCAGGAATGACAGGCGTGTCACCCCGGAGGGAAGACACGCCCCTCCATGACCAGGGAGGGGTTCCCCGTGAAAGAGAGGCCACCGCCCTGCCTCGAACCCGTCCCCAACCCGCGTCCTAAAGCTCCTCCAGCAGAGCCCGGTATCTTCCTCGCTGAGGGTGTGGTTCCAGCCGGGCTGGCTCTTCCCAATTCCCGTAGCTCCTGGGGCCTCTGTTTCTAGGAAAGGGATGCATCGCAGCTGTGGTGAAACCTGGGGCACGCTGTGTGAGCTCATCCAGCAGCAGGCCGGAGGGGAATGGAGACGAGGCCCGGGCTCCCTGGGGCGGTGGAGAGGGCGCCCAGACGGCTTGCAGCAGCTCCTGCGGTGCAGAGCCCTCCGGTGGCGTGGGCTGGGGAGGTGGATCTGCCCCAGCTTGGGCTTCCCACACGCAGACCCGGCGACCTGGGGCCCCTGGCCCCAGGACCACCACGGACTGCCCTGGGACGTGGGTTGTGTGAGCACGCCTTTGCCCTGTGGCCCAGCTGGAGAGGGCCCTGGCTGTCCCACCGCGCAGTGAACCGGCAGGCCATCGCCCTGCAGGTCCCGGGTCCCCGGCATCGGTCGGTGGGTGGCCACCGGTATCTGAGGGTGGGGAAAGGGCCCTTCGGGAAGGGAGCCAGCGGCGAGCAGGCCACCCGCCGGGCCACCCCACCAGGAGCAGGGTGACACCAGCTGGGGGCCACATTACAGGGGCCGCCTGCGTGCGCCGGCACCCTGCCACCCAGTCCCGGGTGCCTGGGCTCCCTTCGTTCAAACCAGACGCATCCTGGACCCCGGAGCCCACCTCTGGCCAGTCCTTCCCTGGTGGCGATGCCTGAAAGCTGCATCCTTCTGAAATGCTCTGAGCAGCAGGGGCTGTCTGGGATGTTGTGACAGAGGTCTGCTTTGCCTGCTCTTCTTGCTGTCCACGCCTCTCCCTGGCCGGGGCGGAGATTCCCGCCGGTGCTGGGCCTCAGGTGACGTGACCCTCTCGTTCTGAAACCAGATCTGGACCTCTGGCCTCGAACGCCGCATGGCCTGGGCCAGCTGTTCTCAGGCGGCGTTCACAGACAGCACCTAGCCGCCAAAGTAGGCCTGCCAGGCCTTGCTTGCTCCTCGGGGTCCAGACGAAGTCTCTCCTCCACCGGGCCCCTCGCCTCATAGGCTCCAAGGGGAGGGTGCCGCTCGGGCAGGCCGGGAGAGCCCCGAGTCACCGTGGTGCTGGTGGGGGCACGGGTGAGGTGGGGCCGGGGGCGTGGGAGGGCTGGGGCCGACGGGTCAGGAGAGACCCAAAGGAAGGGGCAGAGTGGGAAGGGCTGAGGGGATGGTGAGGTTGGGTGGGGGCTACCGGGCCTCCTCCAGGGATCCCCAGGGAGCAGGAATCCGCTCCCCTGTTCCCACGTCTTCAGCAGGGAGAAACCAGCCTGGAAGTGTGGAGTGGGAGGTGGAACTGAACCCTCCTGCAGGGGTCTGAGTTTTACAGGCCCCTCTCCTCGCCAAGACACCATGCCTGTGGGTGTCGCCGCTGTCGCGGAGCAGTCTCACCTCACGCAGGAGTGTGGCTGCTGTCGAAGACCAGAGCGAAACCCCAGAGACAAGATACATCCCCGGCGTGATGGCTTGACGTTGGTTTCCCGTGTCCCACAATGTGGGGAGTCTGCGGTGTGTCCGGTTTGGAGGGAGGGCGAAGAGAGAATGCTGCTATTCCTCCCTTCCCTGGATGTTTCTGGGTGTCCGCAGGGCTCCGGAAGCCAACCGTCAACATGGTCAGCCTCTCGGGGTGGGGGTCGGGCCAGAGACACGTGAGCTACCGGACCGCTTGCAGAGGGCCGGGGGACGTGGAATCCGAAATCAGGCTTCAGTCCTCCTGAGTGTGGCTCCTCTGTGGTCGGTGGTCGGACTCGGCCTGGCGCCTCCGGCTATGGGCCTCGCCTGGGATGTGTGGTCGGTAAACCACGTGGTTGAATACCCCACAGCAACCTGAGTCCCCGCTTTTTGAGAAACCACTACTGGGGGATGGAACTGGGGCCAACGAGTGCTCCTGCCGGGCCCCAGCCTCAGTTGGTGCCGGGCGCTACTGTGACCTCGAGCACGGGCTGCTGCTGTTCGGGAATCCAGAGACCGCTTTTTCCTGTCTTCCTCCTCGGTCCCTTGCTCCCTCCCACCCTCCCTCTGTCTCTGTGTCCCTCTGTCTTTCCCTCCGTTCATCACTGCCTCCCTCTCTCTGTCGGTCAGTCCCTCCCTCCCTCCATCCCTCCATCCCTAACTCCCTGCCTTCCAAAGTTCTCCCATTATCTTTCCCAGCCTCTAGGTCTCCCATTCCTCTCTTCCACCTGTGTCTGCTCTCCTCTCACTGGAAGTGGGTCACATCCCTGGGGTGCCTGGGCCTCATGGCTCATGCACAGCCAGGCCCACCTGTGGCACCTCTGCTAGGCCGCAGGAGGAAAGGCTGGTGAGCCACCTGTGGAGCCGGATACAAGACATGGGTCAAGCCCCGGGATGGAGAGAAGGCATGGACGCTGCCCGGGCCCGGTGTTCTCATAGGGACGGTTTCCCACCCAGCCTGGAAGGACGACAATGTCGGGCTGGGGTGGCCGTGGTTGGGGCTGGGGTGGCTGGGCGAGCAAGAGAGCTCTGCCAGGGCTGCTCCTTCACAGGAGGGCAGGCTGGCCACAACCCATGCGTGGCTGTAGACGGGTTCACTGCCTGTTACCTGGGCCGACTCCGGGAACCCCGGTACGCCCAGGAAAGAAAGGCAGTTCTCCTTTGTGCGGAGTCTCTCACCGGGCCTAGGCCCTAGGAGGCAGGAATGCCAGGCGTGTCAGTCCGGAGGGAAGAGAGGCCCCTCCATGCCCAGCCAGGGTTCCCCAAGTAAAGAGAGGCACCACCTGCCACATTCCCTCCCCAGCCCACGCCCCAAATCTCTCCTCTCTGGGCAGAGCCCGGTATTCTTCCTCGCTGAGGGGTGGTTCCAGCCCGGCAGGCTCTTCCAAATCCTGCAGCTCCCCCGGGGCCTCTGTTTCGAGGAAAGGGTGCGCCTGCTGCAGAAACTCTTGGCATGCCAGGAGCTCATCCAGCAGCAGGCCGGAGAGGAGTGGAGAGGAGCGCCCTGGGTCCTGGGGTGGTGGGGAGGGGCTCCAAGGCTTTGTGCCTGCCTCCCCTGCGGGTGCAGAGTCCTCCGGGGGCAATGGGCTGGGGAGGTGGAGCTGCCCCGGCTTGGGGTTCTCACATGGCCCCGGAGACCTGGGGCCCCTGGCCCCAGCCCCACCACGGACTGGACCTGGGACGTGGGTGGCTAGCACGCCCAGGGCCCCAGGGCTCCATCTTGAGCGGGCTCTGGCTGTCCCACCATGCAGGGGCCCGGCAGGCTGTCGCGCTGTGTGTCCCAGTCCCCCGGGCATTTGCTCGGGGTGTGCGGAGGCCACCGAGCCACTCTGAGGGTGGTAGAGGGCCCCTTCGTAGCGGAGCCATGGCGGCGTAGGGAAAATCCCAGCCTGCCGGGCCACCCACCAGGAATCGAAAGCATGCCACCGGGCCCGCGGGCAGGGGGCCGCCTGTGGCGCCTGCCAGCCTGCCACCCGTCCCCGTGCCTGGAACTGGGTCTGGAAAACCAGACGCGGGAATCCTGACCGGGAGGCTCCATCTCAGGCCAGTCCTTCCCTGGTGGTGATGCCTGGAAAGCGATCCTTCTCAATGTCTTGGAGCAGCAGGGCCGTCTGGGATGGGGTGACGAAGGTCCGTTTTCTCCTGCTCCTTCTGCGAAAGCCACCGGCCACGGTGTGGGAGATGTCCGCTTGCTGCTGCCTCAGCTGGCCTGACCTCTCGTTCTGAAACCAGATCTGGACCCTGGCCTCCAGAACGCCGATGGTCTGGGCCACCCATTCTCTGGTGGCGATGTCCGGGTACGGGTTGCGCTCAAAGCAGGCTCGTAGGGCCTCGCTTTGCCTCGGGGTCCAGACGGCCTCCACTCAGCCTGCCTCCCTCAGGCTTCCAAGGTGGGGGTGCTGTCTGGCGGTGTCGGAGATTCATTCTGGGCAGAACCAAGACCAAGTGCCCGGGTCCATCCAGGACCTGGGCGCCGACAGCCAATGGCTCTTTAATGGGCGCTTCTAACAGGCAGGGAGGCTCTCCACACACCTCTTGCTCACTCGCCGCTGAGCTCCCTGGGACAGTCTGCCTCACACTCCTGGAGGGCCCCAGCTACACAGACGCACCCCTGTGGGTGGGGGGTGGTGCTGGTGGAGGTAGCACAGTGAGGGGCCGAGGCTGGAGGGGTTGGGCCTGAGCCAGCAAAGAGACGCAGCAGCCGGGGAGAGTGGGAAGGGGTGAGGGGTGGATTTCAGGCGGGGGGTGGCTCTCCGGGCCTCTCTAGGGATCCTATGTGTACTGGAAGCCGCTCCCTGGGTTCCTACGCGTCTTCAGCAGGGAGAAACCAGTCTGGACGCATGGAGTGGAGTGTGGAATTGAACCTCCGTGTGGGTCTTGAGTTTTACAGGCCCCTCCGGGCTGGCTTATCACCTGATGCCTGTGGGGTCGTGCTGCTGCCGTGGACAGTCTCACCCACGCAGGTGTGTGGCTCCCGTCGAAGACCAGAGGGAAACCCGAGAGACAAGATACATCCCCGGCATAATGGCTTGATGATGGATTCATGTGTCCCGCAATGTGGGGAGTCTGCGATGTGGCCGGTTTGGAGGGGAGGGCTAAGAGGTTGCTGCTTTTCTCCCTTCCCGATGTTTCTGGGTGACTGTGAAATCTCGGAAGCAAAACCGGTTAACATGGTAAGCCCCGGGGTGGGGCCGGAGAGACGTGACCACGGCCCACTTGTAGAGGGTCGAGTGACGGAACTGTAAATCAGGGCTTCGGGGTCTTCCTGAGTGTGGCCCTCTGTGGTCGGTGGTCAGGGCTGTCGTCTGGTGTCATGGGCTCGCCTGGGGACGGTGGCTTGCAAACCACGGGTGAATACCCAACGGCAACCCTCGAAAGTCCCCGCGGTCTTTGAGGAAACCGCCTATCTTTAAGCGACAGAATGAGAACGAGGTTCTCAGCTTCGCCGCAGCCCAGCTCTCTGCCCGTGTTGCTACCTTTTTCCAGGAGGCAGGCTGCTGTTGCCCAGGAGTCCTGAGACCACCTTTCCTCCCCGCCTCTCCTCTCACGGTCCCTGTTCTCCCTCAGCCCCCTCTGTCCCTCTGTCCCTGTCTTCCTCCGTTCCTCACTGCCTCCCCTGTTCCTCAGAGCCGAGCAAGTCCCTCCCTCCTCCCTCCTCCCTCCTTCCTGCCTCTCCTGAAAGTCTCTCCTCACCATCCTTCCATCCTCTAGGGTCTCTTTTACTTCATCCACCTGTGTCTGCCTTCCTCCTGCCTGAAAGTTCAGCATCCCTCAGGACCCCAGGGTTCTGTCTGCGCATATCACTGAGCGCCCACTGTGCAGCCCCTGAGGTCAGAGACACCTGGTTTATAGCTTATCGCTGAGATGGGATGAAGATGGCGCCCCGGATGGAGAGAAGCGTCTGGACGCGTTCGCCCGGTGTTTCACGGGACGGGGGGACCGGGAATGACGATTCTACCGGGCGCTGGGGCTATCTGGGGGTCATGGGGTGGGTTTGTGGAAAGGAGAGTCTGCCGGGCTGCTCCCCACAGGAGTCCAGGCATGCAAACCCGGCCAGGCGCTGTAGACGCCCCGCCTGCTGGTGGGGCCTTGGCTGGCCTGGGATCCCCTGGATGCACAGGAAAGAATGGCAGTTCTCCACAGTGCAGAGTCTCTCACCGGCCCAGTCCTAGAGGCAAGAATGCCTGGCAGGTCAGCCCGAGGGAGCACACACCCTCTCCATGCTGCTTGTGGGGTTCCCCGAGAAAGAGAGGCCACCGGCCGGCCACGACCCCATCCCCAGCCCGTGTCATTAAGCTCCTCCAGCCGAGCCCGGTATCTTCCCTCTAGCAAAGGGTGGTTCCAGCCTGGCGGGCTCTTCCCATTCTTGCAGCCCCTGGGGCCTCGGGTTTCTAGGGAAAGTGTGCTACTGGGCTGCAGCACCTCTGGCATGACAGAGCCATCCAGCAGCAGGTCATGGGGGGAGTGGGAGACGTTTACCCGCCTCCTGGGGCGGTGGGAAAGGGCACGGATGGTTTCGAATCTGCTCCTATGGCACCTGGGAGGGGCCTCCGGGCGCTGGGCTGGGGAGGTGAGCTGCCCCGCTTGGTTTTCCCACGCAGCCTTGGCAACCTGGGGCCCCTGGCAACAGCCCCACCACGGACTGCCCTGGGATGTGGGTGGCGCAAGCACGCCTTGGCCCTGTGGGCCCAGCTTGAGCGGGCCCTGGCTGTGCCACCCGCAGGGTCCAGGCAGGCCATCACGCTGCGCATCCCTGTCCCCCGGACATTTTTGATCGGGGCAGATGGACGCCACCGGTGGGCGTCTGAGGGTGGGAGAGGGCCCCTTCGGGAGGAGCCAGGGCGGCGTAGGCAAAATCCCCACCTGCCGGGGCCACAGACCACGGAGAAGGGTGAAATCCGGCGGGGGCCGCGTTGCAGGGGCCGCCTGCATGCGCCAGTGCCCTGCCACCCTGTCCCAGGTGCCTGGCCCTTCGAGTTCTGGAAACCAGACGTGAATCCTGGACTCTGGGAGGCCCGTCTCTCTGGACACCTCCTTCCCCTGGTGGCGATGCATGGAAAGCGATCCTTCTCAAAGTCTCAGAGCAGCAGGGCCGTCTGTGATGGGGTGATGGAGGTCCGCTTCGCCTTCTTTAAGTGGCCACGCCTCCCTCGCCAGGGCGGAGATCTCCTGCCTGTGCTGCCTCAGCTGGCGGACCTCTCATTCTGAAACCGGGATTCGACCGGGCCCGAACGCCGGCGCCTGGGCCAGCCATTCTCTGGTGGCGCATGCCCGGTACCGGGTTCGGCCAGCAGGCTCACAGGGCTCCTCGCTTAGCTGCAATCCAGATCAGGCCCTCCGCCCATCCTTGGGCTTTGGTGAGGCGCCGCTGAAGGTGTCGGGAGAGACATCGCGGGGAGCACCACATGGCGTTCCGGTCCAGCCAGGAGGCCGGCGCAGACACTCAGTGGCTCTTCCAAAGGCCCACAGGCAGGGGGAGGCTCTACCCCTTCTTGCCTGCAGCTGAGCCCTGGGACAGCCCTCCCTCGGGACCTCCGAGGGTCCCCAGCGCACTGATGCCCCCGGGGGGTGGTGGTGCTGGTGGGGTGGGGGCATTGGGGTGAGGTGGGGTTGGGTGTGTTGTAGGGGTGGGCTGTGCCGAAAGACGGTGCCATGGGGGAGAGGGAGGCAGGGGCGAGGGGAGGGGTGGGTTTTGGGCTTGGGCTGTCTCCTCCCATTCCTCTCCAGTGATCCCCGTGGGAACTGCAAAGCTGCCCTGGGTTCCTACGCTATTCAGCAGGGAGAAACAGCTGGAAGGGTGGGAGGAGCGTGGAAGTGAACTCTCCGTAGGGTTCTGAGTTTTACAGGCCCCTCTCCGACATGAAGGCCCATGCCTGTGGGTTCGCCACAGCCGTGACAGTCTCTACCCACGCAGGTGTGTGTGGCTCTGCCGAAGACCAGAGGAAACCTGGTAGATAAGATACATCCCATAATGGCTGATGATGGATCTCGTGTTCCGGCAATGTGAGTCTGTTTGGCTGGTTTGGAGGAGGCCAAGAGAATACGCTTTTCCTCCCTTCCCTGATGTTTCTGCGGCCCACAGGGCCTGGAAGCAAACCATCAACATGGTCAGCCTCTCGGGCGGGGGTGGGGCCGAGAGACGAGCCACTGGGCCTGGTAGAGGGGCCGAAAGAATGGAACTGAAAATCAGGCTTCATTCCTCCTGAGGTGGCTCCTCTGTGTTCGGTGGTCAGTGTTGGCCTGAGCTCCTCGGCCATGGGCTCGGCCTGGGCTGTGTGGTCGTGGTAAACCACGTGGGTGAATACCCCCACCGCAACACCCAGTCTCCTGCCTTTGTCTCTTGAGGAACTCCCATTCCATGACTGTATTCATCAACAGCTCCCTCCTGCTTGCCGCCCCAGCTCCCCAGTCTGCTGGTGCTTACCATATTCCCTGAGCTGCCAGCTGTTGTTGCTCCAGGAGTCCTGACACCGCTTCTCCCTGCCTTCTCACTGCTCCCTTGCTCCCTCCTCTGTCTCCCTCTGACCCTGTGTCCTCGGTCTTTCCCCTGTTCCTCACTCTGTGCCCTTTCTCTGGTCGGTCAGTCCTCCCTCCTCCCTCCCTACATCCCTCCCTCCCTGCTCTCCAAAGTCTCTCCTGCCCATCCCTTCCATCCTCTAGGTCTCCGTTGCTCTCTCTCCACCTGTGCCTGCCTCCCACCAAGGCAGGCATCATGGTGCCTGCGGGCTGTGGGTCTGCATTGTCAGCCAGGGTCTCCACGGCAGCTCCTGGGAGGCAGCAGAGGTACGGCTGCCACGGCCCAGCAGAGTTTTCCATGAGGGGCAGCCCCGGTGGTGGTGAGAAGGCCTGTATCGGCCTGGGTCTGGTAAGCCATGGGACGGGTGTCTCCAACCAGCCCGGGAGGAAGGACGACATACTGGTAAAGGTGGGGTAGCAGGGCGTATCAGGTGGGTGGGAAAATAAAAGGCAAGAGAGCTCTGCCAGGGCTGCTCCACAGGAGGCCGCAGTGGCTGCCCTCGAACCGCTGCAAGTGCATGGACGGCCTGCATCCTGGTACCCGGGCTGCCCCGTGATCCTCGGGAAGCCCAGAAAGAATGGCAGTTCTCCCCAGCGAGCTTCTCACCGCCCATCCTAGTATGGTGAATGCTGGCGGGTGAGTCTGAGGGAAGACACCCTCCATGCCCAGCCAGGGTTCCTGCCAAAGAGAGGCCAGCCCTCCACACCCCATCACCAGCCCTCAAGGCCCCAAAGCTCCTCCAGCAGAGCCCTGTATCTGTCCCTTTTTGCTAGGTGGTTTACAGCCCAAATGGCTTTTCTATCTCTTCTGCAGCTCCCTAGCCTCAAGCCCCTAGGTGTGCCTGCTGCAGGAACACTGGCATGCCAGGGGCTCATCCAACAGCAGGCCGGAGGGTAGTGGAGAAGAGCCACGCCTCCCTGGGGCGTGGAGGCCACCTGGACGGTTTGCATCTGCCCCAAGTGTGTGAAGCTCCATCCGGGGCGGCCAGAGGTGGAGAGGTGCCACGGCTTGTGGTTCCCACGCCGCCTGCCACCCCAGGCCCTGGCTCCCAGCCCCACCACCACCCACCGCCTGGGACGGCGTGGTGCAAGTCTCTTGGCCCTGTGGCTCAGCTTGAGGGGCCTGGTTGTCCCATTACAGAGGGGCCCGCAGGCCGCCGCTGCTGTTCCTGCACCTCGGCATTTGCCCGGAGTGAGCCACCCAGGCGTCTGAGGGTTGAGAGTGCTCCCCTTCTGGAGGAGCCAGGGTGGTGGAGGCAAAATCCCCTGACGTCGGGCCACCCCAACAGGGAGTAGGGTGACACTCCGGCGGGTCGCTGAAGGTCCACCATGTTGTGTTTTCTGCCACCTGCCACAACCTGGTGCCTTGCTCCTTCGGTTCTGTCCAGACGAATCGGACTCCCGGGAGGGGGACCTCTGGCCAGTCATTCCCTGCCATGGCTGCCCAAGTGATCCCTCTCAAATACTGGCCAGCAGGTCTGTTATGGGGTGACAGAGGTCGGCTTTCACCTGCCTTCTTTCCCGGCCTGCCTCCCACAGCGAGCCTCTGTGCTGCCTCAGCTGGCATGACCTCTCGCTCTGAAACCAGATCTGGACACTGGGATCCGAACATGGCCCGGGCCAGCCGCCTCTGGTGGCATACCCGGTATGGGGACCAAGCAGGTTCGGGCAGGGCCTCGCTTTGCCTCGGGGTCAAGATGAGTCTCCTCCACCGTCCTTGTCCTCGGGCTTCCCAGGGACAGCGTTCAAGGTGATCGTGGGAGAGGGATCGCGAGGCACCGCGACATGCCTCTTGGTCCAGCCAGGAGGCCGGGGCAGACAACAGCCAGCTGCTCTATGAAGGCCCACAGGCAGGTAGGCTCCACCTTGCCTGCTGCTGAGCTCCTCATCTCGCTCCCTCACCCTCCCGAGGGTCCCCAGGGCACTGATGCCCCCGGGGCGTGGTGGTGCTGGTGGGGGTGGGGGCATTGGGTGAGGTGGGGTTGGGGGGGTTGGGAGGGGTGGGGCGGAGGCCAGAGAGACGCAGCGGAAGGTGGAGAGGGGGAAGGGGTGAGGGGGTTCTGTTACGGGCGGGGGCTGGCTCTCCGGGCCTCTCCAGAGATCCCACGAGAACTGAAAGCCACTCCCTGGGTTCCCACACGTCTACAGCAGGGAGAAACCAGCCTGGAAGTGTGGAGTGGAGTGTGGGACTAAACTCCATGTGGGTGTTGAGTTTTACAGGGCCCCTCTCCGCCAAGACACCCGATGCCTGTGGGTGTCCCCATTGCAGTGACACAGTCTCAACGCACGCAGGTGTATGGCTCCCCGCCGAAGACCAGTGCGAAACCCCAGAGACAAGATACATCCCCGGGCGGATGGCTTGACGAAGGATTCCCCGCGGTTCCGCAACGGGGAGCCCGCGGGGTGTGGCCGGGTTAGGATGGAGGGCGAAGAGAGGATGCTGCTCTTTCCCTCCCTTCCCCGGATGTTTCTGGGTGCTCGCATTGCTCCAGAAGCAAACCGTCACTATGGTCAGCCTCTGGGGGTGAGGGTGGGGCCAGAGAGTCGTGAGCTACCGGCCCCCTTGCAGAGGGCGGAGCGACGTGGAATCCAAAATCAGGCTTCAGTCTGCCTGAGTGTGGCTCCTCTGTGGTCGGTGGTGCCTG
>JAKGGE010002941.1:0-23205 GCA_023748175.1 Hoolock leuconedys | reverse complement strand
TGGGAAGTGAGGAGTGCCTATGCCCAGCAACCCCGTCTGGGAAATGAGGAGCGCCTCTGCCCGCCTCCCATCGTCTGGGAAGTGAGGAGCACCTCTGCCCTGCCACCCATTGTCTGGAAGTGAGGAGCGCCTCTGCCCAGCCACCCATCGCCTGGGAAGTGAGGAGGGACCTGCCCCGCCACCCATCGTCTGGGAGGTGAGGAGCGCCTCTGCCCGGCCCCCAACGTCTGGGAAGTGAGGAGCGCCTCTGCCCAGCCACCCACCGTCTGGGAAGTGAGGAGCGCCTCTGCCCAGCCACCCATCGCCTGGGAAGTGAGGAGCACCTCTGTCCGGCCACCCATCGTCTGGGAAATGAGGAGCGCCTCTGTCCGTCCACCCATCGCCTGGGAAATGAGGAGCCTGCCCGGCCACCCATCGTCTGTGAAGTGAGGAGCGCCTCGGCCCGGCCACCCATCGTCTGGGGAAATGAGGAGGGCCTCTGCTGCCCACCCACCGTCTGGGAAGTGAGGAGCACCTCTGCCCTGCCACCAATCGTCTGGGAAGTGAGGAGCGCCTCTGCCCGGCCACCCATCGTCTGGGAATTGAGGAGCGCCTCTACCTGGCCAACCATGGTCTGCGTAGTGAGGAGCGCGTCTGCCCAGCTGTCCCGTCAGGGAAGTGAGGAGCGCTTCTAACCGGCCGCCCCTTCAGGGGACTGAGGAACGTCTCTAGCTGGCCACCCATCGTCTGGGAAGTGAGGAGCGCCTCTGCCCCTCCGTCCCATCTGGGAAGAGAGGAGCGCCTCTGCCCGGCCACCCATCGTCTGTGAAGTGAGGAGCGCCTCTTCCCGGCCACCCCGTCTGGGAAGTGAGGAGTGCCTCCACCTGGCCACCCATCGCCTGGGAAGTGAGGAGCCTGCCCAGCCACCCATCATCTGGGAAGTGAGGAGCGCCTCTGCCCGGCCACCCACCGTCTGGGAAGTGAGGAGCGCCCCTGCCTGGACACCCACCATCTGGGAAGTGAGGAGCGCCTCTGCCCGCCACCCACCGCCTGGGAAGTGAGGAGCCTCTGCCCGCCACCCACTGCCTGGGAAGTGAGGAGCGCCTCTGCCCTGCCACCCACCGCCTGGAAGTGAGGAGCACCTCTGCCCGCCACCCATCGCCTGGGAAGTGAGGAGCCTCTGCCCGGCCACCCATCGTCTGGGAAGTGAGGAGCCCCTCTGCCCGGCCACCCACCATCTGGGCAGTGAGGAGGGACTCTGCCCGGCCACCAACCGTCTGGGAAGTGAGGAGACCCTGTGCCCGACCACC
Source organism: Hoolock leuconedys (assembly GCA_023748175.1). Taxonomy (NCBI): domain Eukaryota; kingdom Metazoa; phylum Chordata; class Mammalia; order Primates; family Hylobatidae; genus Hoolock; species Hoolock leuconedys. The sequence continues at coordinate 21,916 of JAKGGE010002941.1, read as the reverse complement.
CATCTTCTGGGAAGTGAGGAGCCCCTCTGCCCGGCCACCCACCATCTGGGCAGTGAAGAGCGCCTCTGCCCGTCCGCCCTGTCTGGGAAGTGAGGAGCGCCTCTGCCCGCCTGCCTGGGAAGAGAGGAGCTCTGCCCGACCACCCACCGTCTGGGAAGTGAGGAGCGCCTCTGCCCGCCCACTCATCGTCTGGGGAGTGAGGAGCGCCTCTGCCCGGCCACCCATTGTCTGGGAGGTGAGGAGTGCCTCTGCCCGGCCACCCACCATCTGGGAAGTGAGAGAGCTCTGCCCTGCCAAATTCACTGCCTGGGAAGTGAGGAGAGCCTCTGCCCGGCCTGCCTCGTTTGTGAAGTGAGGAGTGCGTCTGCCCGGGTGACCAATCGTCTGGGAAATGAGTAGCGCCACTGCCCTGCCACCCATCGTCTGGGAAGTGAGGAGGCTCTGCCCGCCACCCATTGTCTGGGAGGTGAGGAGCCTGCCCGCCACCCACCATCTGGGAGGTGAGGAGCGCCTCTGCCCGGCCACCCATCGCCTGGGAAGTGAGGAGCCTCTGCCCGGCCGCCTGCCTGGGAAGTGAGGAGCGCCTCTGCCCGGCCACCCACCATCTGGGAAGTGAGGAGCGCCTCTGCCCGGCCACCCATCGCCTGGGAAGAAGTGAGGAGCGCCTCTGCCCGGCCACCCACCGCCTGGGAAGAAGTGAGGAGCTGCCCCGCCACCCATCGCCTGGGAAGTGAGGAGCGCCTCTGCCCGCCACCCATCGCTTGGGAAATGAGGAGAGCATCTGCCCGGCCACCCATCATCTGGGAAGTGAGGAGCGCCTCTGCCCGCCACCCATCGCCTGGGAGGTGAGGAGCCTGCCCGCCACCCATCGTCTGGGAAGTGAGGAGCGCCTCTGCCCGGCCACCCACCGTCTTGGAAGTGAGGAGCTCTGCCCGGCCACCCCTTCTGGGAGGTGAGGGAGCGCCTCTGCCCGACCACTCATCGTCTGGGAAGTGAGGAGCACCTCTGCCCGGCCACCCATTGTCTGGGAAGTGAGGAGCCTGCCCGCCACCCATCGCCTGGGAAGTGAGGAGCCTCTGCCCGCCACCCATTGTCTGGGAAGTGAGGAGCCTGCCCGCCACCCATTGTCTGGGAAGTGAGGAGAGCCTCTGCCCGCCACCCACCGCCTGGGAAGTGAGGAGCGCCTCTGCCTGGCCACCCCTGTCTGGGAAGTGAGGAGCACCTCTGCCCGGCCACCCACCGCCTGGGAAGAAGTGAGGAGCCTGCCCGGCCACCCATCGCCTGGGAGGTGAGGAGCCTGCCTGGCCACCCCGTCTGTGAGGTGAGGAGCCTGCCCGCCACCCATTGTCTGGGAAGTGAGGAGAGCCTCTGCCCGGCCGCCCTGTCTGGGAAGTGAGGAGCACCTCTGCTCGGCCAACGATTGTCTGGGAAGTGAGGAGGGCCTCTGCCCGGCCACACACTGTCTGGAAAGTGAGGAGCGCCACTGCCCGCTGCCCTGCACCCATCGCTGGGAGGTGAGGGCCTGCCGGGCCCCGTCCGGCCTGGGAAGTGAGGAGCGCTCTGCCCGCCACCCATTGTCTGGGAAGTGAGGAGCACCTCTGCCCGGCCGCCTCGTCCTGGGAAGAAGTAGAGGAGCGCCTCTGCCCGACCACCCATTGTCTGGGAGGTGAGGAGCCTCTGCCCAGACACCCACCGCCTGGGAAGTGAGGAGCCTCTGCCCGCCACCCATCTTCTGGGAAGTGAGGAGCCTCTGCCCGGCCACCCATCGCCTGGGAGGTGAGGAGCCTGCCTGGCCACCCACCGTCTGGGAAGTGAGGAGTGCCTCTGCCCGGCCGCCTGCTCTGGGAGGAAGTGAGGAGCCTCTGCCCGCCACCCACCGCCTGGGAGGAAGTGAGGAGAGCCTCTGCCCGCCACCCACCATCTGGGAAGTGAGGAGCCTCTGCCCGGCCACCCATCATCTGGGAGGTGAGGAGCGCCTCTGCCTGGCCACCCACCATCTGGGAGGTGAGGAGCGCCTCTGCCCGGCCGCCCCATCTGGGAAGTGAGGAGCGCCTCTGCCGGCCACCCACCGTCTGGGAAGTGAGGAGCGCCTCTGCCCGGCCACCCATCGCCTGGGAAGTGAAGAAGAGCCTCTGCCCGCCACCCCATCTGCCTGGGAAGTGAGAGTGCCACTGCTCGGCTGCCCAGTCTGGGAGGTGAGGAGCGCCTGCCCGCCACCCATCATCTGGGAGGTGAGAGTGCCTCTGCCCACCACCCATCATCTGGGAGGTGAGGAGCGCCTCTGCCCGCCACCCATCGCCTGGGAGGTGAGGAGCCTGCCCGGCCAACCATCATCTGTGAGGTGAGGAGCACATCTGCCGGCCACCCACTGTCTGGGAAGTGAGGAGCCTGCCCGGCCACCCCATCTGCCTGGGAGGTGAGGAGCGCCTCTGCCCTGCCACCCCTTATCTGGGAAGTGAGGAGTGCCTGCCCGCCACCCACCGCCTGGAAGTGAGGGAGAACCTCTGCCCGGCCACCCATCGCCTGGGAAATGAGGAGCCTGCCCGCCACCCATCGCCTGGGAGGTGAGGAGCCTGCCCGGCCACCCCATCTGGGAAGTGAGGAGCGCCTCTGCCCGCACACCCACTGTCTGGGAGGTGAGGAGCGTCTCTGCCCGCCACCCCATCTGCCTGGGAAGAATTGAGGAGCGCCTCTGCCCGGCCACCCCTTCCGGAAAGAAGTGAGGAGCGCCTCAGCCCGGCCACCCATCATTGGGGAAGTGAGGAGCGCATCTGCCCGGCCACCCACCATGTGGGATTTGAGGAGCCTCTGCACGGCCGCCCCGTATGGGAGGTGATGAGGGCTTCTGCCCGGCCGCCCCATCTGGGAGGTGAGGAGTGCTTCTGCCCGACCACCCATTTCCGGCAGGTGAGGAGTGCCTCTGCCTGGCCACCCACCGCCTGGGAAGTGAGGAGCCTGCCCGCCACCCATCGCCTGGGAAATGAGGAGCCTGCCCGCCACCCATCGCTGGGAAATGAGGAGCGCCTCTGCCCGACCACCCATCGCCTGGGAATGAGGAGCGACTCCGCCCGCCACCCATCGTCTGGGAAATGAGGAGCGCCTCTGCCCGCCACCCATCGCCTGGGAAGTGAGGAGCCTGCCTGGCCACCCCTGTCAGGGAGGAAGTTAGGAGCGCTCTGCCCGGCCACCCACGCCTGGGAGGAAGTGAGGAGCGCCTCTGCCCGGCCACCCCGTCTGGGAAGAATTGAGGAGCGCCTCTGCCTGGCCACCCCATCTGGGAAGTGAGGAGCCTCTGCCCGCCGCCTGCCTGGGAGGTTAGGTGCCTTCGCACTGCAGCAACTGCCTGGGAAGTGAGGGAGAACCTCTGCCTGGCCACCCCATCTGGGAAGTGAGAGCCGTCTCTAATTCACCCACCGTCTGGGAAGTGAGGAGCCTCTGCCCGGCCACCCCATCTGGGAAGTGAGGAGCGCCTCTGCCCGGCCACCCATCGCCTGGGAAGTGAGGAGCCTGCCTGGCCACCCACCGCCTGGGAAGTGAGGAGTGCCTCTGCCCGGCCTCCATCAGAGGGAAGTGGTGAGCCCCACCCCCAACCCGCCTGGGAAGAAGTGAGGAGCGCTCTGCCCGGGCCACCCCGTCTGGGAAGTCAGGAGCGCCTCTGCCTGGCCACCCATTGTCTGGGAAGTGAGGAGCCTGCCTGGCCACCCCATCTGGGAAGTGAGGAGCCTGCCCGGCCATCCCACCAGGAAGCAGGAGCTCTGCCCGGCCACCCATCATCTGGGAATTGAGGAGCGCCTCCTGCCCGGCCACCCATTGTCTGGGAAGTGAGGAGGGCCTCTGCCCTGCCATCCTGTCTGGGAAGAAGTGAGGAGCCTCTGCCCGGCTACCCATCATCTGGGTAGTGAGGAGCGCCTCTGCCCGGCTACCCATCATCTGGGAGGTGAGGAACGCCTCTGCCCGGCCGCCCCGTCTGGGAGGAAGTGAGGAGTGCCTTTGCCCGGCCACCCGCCGTCTGGGAAGTGAGGAGTGCCACTGCCCGGCCGCCCAGTCTGGGATGTAAGGAGCGCCTCTGCCCGCCGCCCCATCTGGGAAGTGAGGAGCGCCTCTACCCGGCCGTCCCATCCAGGAGGAAGTGAGGAGCACCTCTGCCCGGCCACCCATTGTCTGGGAAGTGAGGGAGCGATCTGCCCTGCCCCCATCGCCTGGGAGGTGAGGGAGCACCCCTGCCTGGCCACCCATCGTCTGGGAAGTGAGGATCGCCTCTGCCTGGCCATCCTTTCTGGGAAGAAGTGAGGGAGCGATCTGCCCTGCCCCCATCGCCTGGGATGTGAGGAGAGCCTCTGCCCGACAACCTACCGTCTGGGAGGCGAGGAGTGCCTCTGCCCGGCCGCCCCGTTTGGGAAGTGAGGAGCACCTCTGGCCGGCCACCAATCGTCTGGGAATTGAGGAGCGCCTCTGCTCAGCCACGCATCGTCTGGGAAATGAGGAGCGCATCTGCCCTGCCCCCCATCGTCTGGGAAATGAGGAGCGCCACTGCCCGGCCGCCCACCGTCTGGGAAGTGAGGAGCGCCTCTGCCCAGCCACCAATCGCCTGGGAGGTGAGGAGCGCGTCTGCCCAGCCACCCATCGTCTGGGAGGTGAGGAGTGCCTCCTGCCCGGCCACCCACTGCCTGGGAAGTGAGGAGAGCCTCTGACCCGCCATCCCATCTGGGAAGTGAGGGAGCGATCTGCCCGCCACCCCGCCTGGGAAGTGAGGAGCGCCTGCCCGCCTGGGAAGTGAGGAGCCTGCCCGCCACCCATCGCCTGGGAGGTGAGGGAGCCTGCCCGCCACCCACCGCCTGGGAAGTGAGGAGCGCCTGCCCGCCACCCACCGCCTGGGAGGAAGTGAGGAGATCCTCTGCCCGGCCACCCACCTGCCTGGGAAGTGAGGAGAGCCTGTCTGTCGCTTCCCATTTTGTGAAGTGAGGAGCCTCTGTCTGCCACCCATTGTCTGGGAAATGAGGAGCCTACCCCGCCACCAATCGCCTGGAAGTGAGGAGCCTGCCCGGCAAACCCATCTGGGAAATGAGGAGGGCCTCTGCCGGCCACCCGGGGTCTGGGAAGTGAGGAACCTGCCCGGCCAACCAGTCTGGGATATGAGGAGCGCCTCTGCCCGGCACCCACCGTCTGGGAAGTGAGGAGAGCCTCTGACCCGCCATCCCATCTGGGAACTTAGGAGCGCCTCTGCCTGACCACCCATCGTCTGGGAGGTGAGGAGAGCCTCTGCCCGCCACCCACCGCCTGGGAAGTGAGGAGCTGCCTGTCTGCCACCAATCGTCTGGGAGGTGAGGAGCGCCTCTGCCCGGCCACCCATCGTTTGGGAGGTGAGGAGCCTGCCGGCCACCCATCTTCTGGGAGGAGGTGAGGAGCGCCTCTGCCCGGCCTCCCAAAGTCTGGGAAGTTAGGAGCGCCTCTGCCCAGGAAACCACCTCTGGGAAGTGAGGAGGGCCTCTGACCGGCTGCCTGGTCTGGGAAGTGAGGAGCGCATCTGCCCTGCCCCCCATCGTCTGGGAAGTGAGGAGTGCCTCTGCCCGCCACCCATCGCCTGGGAGGTGAGGAGCCTCTGCCCAGCCGCCTGCCTGGGAGGAAGTGAGGAGTGCCTCTGCCCGCCGCCTGGCCAGGGAAGAAGTGAGGAGGCCTCTGCCCGCCGCCTGGCCAGGGAAGAAGTGAGAGCGCCTCTGCCCAGCCGCCCCATCTGGGAAGAAGTGAGGAGCGCCTCTGCCCGGCCACCCATCGTTTGGGAGGTGAGGAGCGCCTCTGCCCAGACACCCATCATCTGGGAGGTGAGGAGCACCTCTGCCTGGCCGCCCAGTCATCTGGGAAGAAGTGAGGAGCGCTTCTGCCCGCCATCCCATATGGGCAGGAAGTGAGGAGCCGCACTCTACCGGCCGCCTGCCTGGGAAATGAGGAGCCTGCCCGGCCTCCCATCTGGGAAGAAGTGAGGAGCCTGCCCAGCCACCCATTGTCTGGGAAATGAGGAGCACCCCTCCATCGTCTGGGAAACAGGAAATTTCTGTCTCTGGCCATCCACCGCCTGGGAGGAAGTGAGGAGCACCCCTGCCCGCCACCTGCCTCGAAGAAGTGAGGAGCCGCCTCTGCCCGCCACCCACTGCCTGGGAAGTGAGGAGTGCCTCTGCCCAGCCTCCCATTGTCTGGGAGGTGAGGAGGCCTCTGCCCGCCACCCACTGCCTGGGAGGTGAGGAGCGCCTCTGCCTGGCCGCCCACTCTCTGGGATGTGAGGAGCGCCTCTGCCCGATCACCCATCGTCTGGGAAATGAGGAGCACCACTGCTCGGCCACCCACCATCTGGGAAGTGAGGAGCTGCCCGCCATCCCGCCTGGGGGCGCAGGCGTCCCTGCCCGCCACCCACCTGCCTGGGAAGAATTGAGGAGCTCTGCCCGGCCACCCATCTGGGAAGAAGAGCGCCTCTGCCCAGCCTCCCCCCCGTCTGGGAAGTGAGGAGCGCCCGGCCACCAGTCATCTGGGTAGTGAGGAGCGCCTCTGCCCGGACACCAGCTGTCTGGAACGTGAGGGGCGTCTCTGCCCGGCATCCCGCCTGGGAAGAAGTGAGGAGCCGCCTCTGCCCGGCCACCCATCGCCTGGGAAGTGAGGAGCCTCCTGCCTGGCCATCCACCGCCTGGGAAGTGAGGAGAGCCTCTGCCTGGCCACCCATCGCCTGGGAAGTGAGGAGCCGCCTCTGCCCGCCACCCATTGTCTGGGAAGTGAGGAGCGCCTGCCCGGCCACCCATCTGGAAGTGAGGAGCGCCTCTGCCTGGCCATCCACCGGGGAGGAAGTGAGGAGCCTCTGCCCGCCACCCCATCTGGGAGGAAGTGAGGAGCGCCTGCCCGCCACCCCATCTGGGAGGTGAGAGCCTGCCCGGCCACCCATCTGGGAGGTGAGGGAGTGCCTTGTCCCAGCCACCCCGTCTGGGAAGTTAGGAGCGCCTCAGCCCGCCGCCTCGTCTGGGAAGAAGTGAGGAGCGCCTCTGTCCGGCCACCCCGTCTGGGAAGAAGTGAGGAGCCGCCTCAGCCCGGCCACCCATCTGGGAGGAAGTGAGGAGTGCCTCTGCCCGCCACCCATCGTCTGGGAAGTGCTGAGCGCCTCTGCTCAGCCATCCTTTATGGGAAGTGAGGAGCGCCTCTGCCCGGGCACCCATCGTCTGGGATTTAAGGAGAGCCTCTGCCCGGCCGCCATGTCCAGGAAGAAGTGAGGAGTGCCTCTGCCCGCCACCCACCGCCTGGGAAGTGAGGAGCCGCCTGCCCGCCACCCTTCTGGGAAGTGAGGAGCTCATCTGCCCGGTCACCCATCTTCTGGGAAATGAGGAGCGCCTCTGCCCGCCGCCCCATCTGGGAGGACGTGAGTAGCGCCTCTGCCCAGCCACCCATCGCCTGGGAAGTGAGGCGCTTCTGCCCGCCGCCCCATCTGGGAAGTGAGGAGTGCCTCTGCCCGCCACTCCGTCTGGGAAGAAGTGAGAGCCTGCCCAGCCACCCCATCTGGGAAGGAAGTGAGAGCCTCTGCCCGCCGCCTGCCTGGGAAGTGAGGAGCCTGCCCGCCACCCATCGCCTGGGAAGTGAGGAGCCTGCCCGCCACCCATCGCCTGGGAAGTGAGGAGCGCCTCTGCCCGGCCACCCCATCTGGGAGGAAGTGAGGAGGGCCTCTGCCCGGCCACCCATTGTCCGGGAGGTGTGGAGCACCTCTGCCCAGTCACCCACCGTCTGGGAAGTGAGGAGCGCCTCTGCCCGCCACCCACCGTCTGGGAAGAAGTGAGGAGCACCTCTGCCCGGCCACCCATCATCTGGGAAGTGAGGAGCGACTCTGTCCGGCCGCCCCATCTGGAAGTGAGGAGCGCCTCTGCCCGCCACCCCTGCCTGGGAAGAAGTGAGGAGCGCCACTGCCCAGCCACCCACGTCTGGGAAGTGAGGAGAGCCTCTGCCCTGCCACCATCGCCTGGGAAATGAGGAGCCTGCCCGGCCACCCATCTTCTGGGAAATGAGGAGCCTGCCCGCCACCCGTCTGGGAAGTGAGGAGCGCCTCCCCGGCAGAACCGCTTGGGAAGTGAGGAGCCTGCCCGCCACCCATCTGGGAAGAAGTGAGGAGCGCCTCTGCCCGGCGCCTGTCCGGGAAGAAGTGAGGAGCGCCACTGCCCAGCCCCCCATTGTCCGGGAGGTGAAGAGCCTGTCTGCCACCCATCGCCTGGGAAGTGAGGAGCCACTGCCCAGCCACCCATCTTCTGAGAAGTGAGGAGCCTGCCCGCCACCCATCATCTGGGAAGTGAGGAGAGCCTCTGCCCGCCACCAACAGCCTGGGAAGTGAGGAGCGCCTCTGCCCGATCGCCATATCTGGGAGGACATGAGGAGAGCCACTGCCCGGGTCAGCCTGCCTGGGAAGAAGTGAGGAGCGCTCTGCCTACCACCCACTGTCTGGGAGGTGAGAGCCTCTGCCCGCCGCCCCATTTGGGAAGTGAGGAGCTGCCCCCCTGCCCCGCCACCCATCTTCTGGGAATTGAGGAGCCTCTGCCCGCCACCCACTGCCTGGGAAATGAGGAGCGCCTCTGCCCGCCACCCATCGTCTGGGAAGTGAGGAGGCTTCTCTGCACGGAAGCCCTGCCCAGAAGAAGTGAGGGAGCTCTGCCCGGCCACCCCGCCTGGGAAGAAGTGAGGAGCTGCCCAGGAGCCCCGGCCCCGAAGAAGTGAGGAGCGCCACTGCCCAGCCGCCTCGTCTGGGAAGTGAGGACAGCCTCTGCCCGACCACCCACTGTCTGGGAGGTGAGGAGTGCCTCTGCCCGGGTCAGCCTGCCTGGGAAGTCAGGAGTGCCTCTGACTGGCAACACCATCTGGGAGGAAGTGAGGAGTGCCTCTGCGCGGCCTCCCCGTCTGGGAAGTGAGGATCGCCCTCTGCCCGGCCGCTGTGTCTGGGAAGTGAGGAGCGCCTCTGCCCGCCACCAACAGCCTGGGGAAGTGAGAGCCTGCCCAGCCACCCATTGTCTGGGAGGTGAAGGAGCTCTGCCCGCCACCCATCGCCCAGGAGGTGAGGAGCCTCTGCCCGCCACCCACTTTTGGGAAGTGAGGAGCCTGCCCGCCACCCATCTGGGAAGTGAGGAGCGCCTGTGCTCAGACCCCCACTGCCTGGGATGTGAGGAGCGCCTCTGCCCGGCTGCCCAGTCAGGGAGGAAGTGAGGAGAGCCTCCTACCAGCCACCCATTGGCTGGGAGTTGAGGAGCGCCTCTGCCCGGCCGCCCCTCTGGGAGGTGAGTAGCACCTCTGCCCTGCCACCCATCGCCTGGGAAATGAGGAGCGCCTCCTGCCTGGCCACCCACCGTCTGGGAGGTGAGAGCCTCTGCCCGCCACCCCATCTGGGAAGTGAGGAGTGCCTCTGCTCGGCCATCCATCGCCTGGGAGGTGAGGAGCACCTCTGTCCGCCGCCTGCCTGGGAAGAAGTGAGGAGCGCCTCGACCTGGCTGCCCCGCCTGGGAAGTGAGGAGCCCCTCTGCCCAGCCACCCATTGCCTGGGAGGTGAGGAGCCTGCCTGGCTGCCCCGCCTGGGAAGTGAGGAGCCTGCCCGGCCGCCACGTCTGGGAAGTGAGGAGCGCCTCTGCCCGGAAACCCGTCATTTGGGAAGTGAGGAGGGCCTCTGCACGGCCACCCATTGTCTGGGAAATGAGGAGCGCCTCTGCCTGGGCACCAATCGTCTGGGAAGTGAGGAGCGCCTCTGCCCGCGAACCCCGACTGGGAAATGAGGAGCACCTCTGCCCAGCCGCCCCGACTGGGATGTGAGGAGAGACTCTGCCTGGCCACCCGTCGTCTGAGAGGTGAGGAGCGCCACTGCCCAGCCACCCATCGTCTGGGATGTGAGGAGCACCTCTGCCCGGCCACCCCGTTTGGGAATTGTGCATCGCCACTGTCCGGACTTCACATACGGGACGTGAGGACTGCCTCTGCCCGTCCACCCATCGTCTGGGAATTGAGGGGCGCCTCTGCCCGGCCACCCATCGTCTGGGAGGTAAGGAGCGCCTCTGCCCGGCCGCACCATCCAGGGAGAAGTGAGGAGCCCCTCTGCCCAGCCACCCATCGCCTGGAAGGTGAGGAGTGCCTCTGTCCGGCCTGTCTGGGAGGAAGTGAGGAGCACCTCTGCCCGCCATCCTGTTTGGGAAGTGAGGAGGGCCTCTGCCTGGTCGCCCCATTTGGGAAGTGAGGGAGTGCCTCTGCCCCACCACCCACCGTCTGGGAAGTGAGGAGAGCCTCTGCCTGGCCACCTGTCGCCTGGGAAGTGAGGAGCGCCTCTGCCCGCCACCCCGCCTGGGAAGTGAGGAGCCTGCCCGGCCACCCATCTGGGAAGTGAGGAGACCTCTGCCAGGTCGCACAGTCTGGGAAGTGAGGAGCACCTCTGCCCTGCCACTCACCATCTGGGAAGTGAGGAGCACCTAGGAGCGCCTGCCCGGCCACCCACCGCCTGGGAAGAAGTGAGGAGTGCCTCTGCCCGCCACCCATCGCCTGGGAAGTGAGGAGCCTGCCCGCCGCCTGCCTGGGAAGAAGTGAGGAGCGCCTCTGCCCGCCGCCCCGCCTGGGAAAGAAGTGAGGAGCGCCTCTGCCCGCCACCCATCGTCTGGGAGGTAAGGAGTGCCTCTGCCCGGCCATCCCGTCTGGGAGGAAGTGAGGAGTGCCTATGCCCGGCCACCCCGTTTGGGAAGTGAGGAGCGCCTCTGCCTGGCCGCCCCTCGTCTGAGAAGTGAGGGGCACCTCAGCTCGGCCACCCATCGCCTGGGAAGTGAGGAGCGCCTCTGCCCGACCACCCACCATCTGGGAGGAAGTGAGGAGCCTGCTCTGCCGCCCCATCCAGGAAGAAGTGAGGAGCGCCTGCCCGCCACCCATCGCCTGGGAAGTGAGGAGCGCCTGCCCGCCACCCATCACGGAGGAAGTGAGGAGTGCCCCTGCCCGGCCGCCCCTTCTGGGAGGAAATGAGGAGCGCCTCTGCCCGACCACCCATCGCCTGGGAAGTGAGGAGTGCCTCTGCCCGCCACCCATCGCCTGGGAAGTGAGGAGCGCCTGCCCGGCCACCCATCTGGGAAGTGAGGAGCCTGCCCGGCCACCCATCGCCTGGGAGGTGAGGGAGCCTGCCCGGCCACCCATCGTCTGGGAAGTGAGGAGTGCCTCTGCCCGCCTCCCCATCTGGGAGGAAGTGAGGAGCCTGCCCGGCCACCCATCGCCTGGGAGGAAGTGAGGAGTGCCTCTGCCCGCCACCCCGCCTGGGAAGAAGTGAGGAGCCTGCCCGGCCACCCATCGTCTGGGAAGTGAGGAGTGCCTCTGCCCGCCACCCCGCCTGGGAAGAAGTGAGGAGCCTCTGCCCCAGTCACCCCGCCTGGGAAGTGAGGAGCCTGCCCGCCACCCCGCCTGGGAAGTGAGGAGCGCCTCTGCCCGGCCGCCTGCCTGGGAAGTGAGGAGTGCCTCTGCCCGCCACCCATCGCCTGGGAGGAAGTGAGGAGTGCCTCTGCCCGCCACCCCGCCTGGGAAGTGAGGAGTGCCTCTGCCCGCCACCCATCGTCTGGGAAGTGAGGAGTGCCTCTGCCCGCCACCCATCGCCTGGGAGGTGAGGGAGTGCCTCTGCCCGCCACCCCGCCTGGGAGGTGAGGAGTGCCTCTGCCCGCCACCCATCGCCTGGGAAGTGAGGAGCCTGCCCAGCCACCCATCGCCTGGGAAGTGAGGAGCCTGCCCGCCACCCCGCCTGGGAAGTGAGGAGTGCCTCTGCCCGCCACCCCGCCTGGGAAGTGAGGAGTGCCTCTGCCCGCCACCCCGCCTGGGAAGTGAGGGAGCACAGAGGGGGCGGGCACCCGGCAGAGCCCTCACCTCCCAGACCCATGGGTGGCCGGGCAGAGGCGCCCTCACCTCCCAGACGATGGGTGGCCAGGCAGAGGCGCTCCTCACTACCCAGATGATGGGTGGCCGGGCAGAGGCGCTCTTCACCACCTCGGACGCATGGGTGGCTGTGGCAGAGGCGCCTCCTCACCTCCCAGATGATGGGTGGCCGGGTAAAGGCCCTCCTCACTTCCCAGACGCATGGTGGCCAGGCAGAGGCGCCCTCACTTCCCAGACGCATGGTGGCCAGGTAGAGGATCCTCACCTCCCAGAGGATGGGTGGCCGGACAGAGGTGCTCCTCACCTCCCAGACGCATGGTGGCCGGGCAGAGGCGCCTCACTACCCAGATGGTGGTGGCCGGGCATGCCTCCTCACTTCCCAGACGCATGGTGGCCGGGCAGAGGTCCCTCCTCACCTCCCAGACGCATGGGTGTGGCAGAGGCGCCCTCACTTCCCAGACGGGCATCCCGGCAGAGGCGCCTCACCACCCAGATGGTGGTGGTCGGGCTGAGGTGGTCCTCACTTCCCAGATAGGGCGGCTGTGCAGAGGCGCTGTTCACTTCTCAGACGGGGCAGCCGGGCAGAGGCGCTCCTCACTTCCCAGATGATGAGTGGCCGAGCAGAGGCGCGTCTGACATCCAAGATGGTGGGTAGCCGGGCAGAGGCGCTCCTCACCTCCCAGAAGGTGGGTGGCCAGGTAGAGGTGATCCTCACCTCCCAGATGGTGGGTGGTCAGGCAGAGGCGCCCTCACCTCCCAGACTGTGGGTGGTCGGGTAGAGGCGCTCCTCACTTCCCCAGACGGTGGGTGGCTGGGCAGAGGCGCTCCTCACTTCCCAGACGGGGCGGCCGTGCAGAGGCGCCTCCTCACCTCCCAGACGATGGGTGGCCGGGCAGAGGCGCTCCTCACCACCCAGAAGATGGGGCCCGGACTGAGGCGCTCTTCACCACCCAGATGGTAGGTGGTCGGGCAGAGGCACTCCTCACTTCCCAGATGGTGGGAGGCCGGGCACAGATGCTCCTCACTTCCCAGACGGGTCGGCCGGTCAGAGGCGCTCCTCACTTCCCAGACGGGGTGGCCTGGCAGAGGCGCCCTCACCTCCCAGACGGTGGGTGGCCGGGCAGAGGCGCCCTCACCTCCCAGACGGTGGGTGGCTGGGCAGAGGTGCCTCACCTCCCAGACGCATGGGTGGCCGGGCAGAGGCGCCTCCTCACTTCCCAGACGATGGTGGCCGGGCAGAGGCGCCACCTCCCAGACTGTGGGTGGTCGGGCAGAGGCGCCTCACCTGCCGGACGATGGGTGCCTGGCAGAGGCGCTCCTCACTTCCCAGACGATGGGTGGTCGGGTAGAGGCGCCTCACCTCCCAGACGCATGGGTGGCCGGGCAGAGGCCCTCACCTCCCAGATGGATGGGTGGCCAGGCAGAGGTGATCCTCACTTCCCAGACGATGGGTGGCCGGGCAGAGGCGCCTCCCTCACCTCCCAGACGGGTGGCCGGGCAGAGGAGATCCTCACTTCCCAGACAATGGGTGTCCGGGCAGAGCCTCTCCTAAATACCCAGACGGTGGGTAACCGGTCAGAGGGGCTCCTCACTTCCCAGATGGTGGATGGCTGGGCAGAGGCGCTCGTCACATCTCAGATGGTGGGTGGCCGGGCTGAGGCGCTCCTCACCTCCCAGATTGGGGGTGGCCTGGCAGAGGTGCTCCTCACTTCCCAGACGATGGGTGGCCGGTCAGAGGCGCTCCTCACCTGCCGGACGATGGGTGCCCTGGCAGAGGCGCTCCTCAGTTCCCAGACGGTGGGTGGTCGCTCAGAGGCGCTCCTCAATTCACAGACTGGGCGGACGGGCAGAGGCGCTCCTCACTTCCCAGACGATGGATGGCCAGGTAAAGGCAATCCTCACCAATCAGACGATGGGTGTTCGGGCAGAGGCGTTCCTCACTTCCCAGAAAGTGGGTGGCTGGGCAAAGGCGCTCCTCAATTCCCTGACGATGGGTGGCCGGGTAGATGCGCTCCGCACATCCCAGACGATGGGTGGTCGCTGAGAGGCGCTCCTCACTTCCCAGACGAGGCGGCCGGACAGAGGCGCTCCTCACTACCCAGATGATGGGTGGCCGGGCAGAGGCGCTCCTCACCTCCCAGACGGGGCAGCCGGGCAGAGGAGCTCTTCCCTCCCAGACGGGCAGCCGGGCAGAGGCCTCACTTCCCAGACGGGGTGGCCAGGCAGAGGCTCTCCTCACATCCCAGAAGATGGTTGGCCGGGCAGAAGTGCTCCTCACATCCTAGAATATGGGTGGCCTGGCAGAGGCGCTACTCACTTGCCAGATGGGGCTGCCAGGCAGAAGCGCTCTTCACCTCCCAGATGGGGCAGCCTGGCAGAGGAGATCCTCACTTCCCAGACGATGGGTGGCCGGGCAGAAGTGCTCCTCACATCCCAGACGATGGTGTCCGGGCAGAGGCGCTCCTCACTCCCAGATGGTGGATGGCCGGGCAGAGGTGCTCCTCACCTCCCAGATGGTGGGTGGCGGGCAGAGGCGCCTCCTCACTTCACAGACTGGGTGGCCAGGTAGAGGCGCTCCTCACCTCCCGGACGATGGGTGGCCGGGCAGAGGCGCTCCTCACCTCCCAGACGATGGGTGGCTGGGCAGAGGCGCCTCCCACCTCCCAGACGCATGGGGCCGGGCAGAGGCGCTCCTCAATTCCCAGACAGTACGCACGGGCAGAGGCGCTCCTCACTTCCCAGACGGTGGGTGGTCGGCAGAGGCGCCTCACTTCCCAGACAATGGGTGTCGGGCAGAGGCGCTTCACCTCCCGGACCATGGGTGGCCGGGCAGAGCCGCTCCTCACTTCCCTGACGATGGGTGGTCGGGCAGAAGCGCTCCTCACCACCCAGACGGGGCGGCTGGGCAGAAGCACTCCTCACCTCCCAGATGGGGCGGCCTGGTAGAGGTGCTCCTCACTTCCCAGACGGTGTGAGACAGGACAGAGGCTCTCCTCACTTCCCAGAAAGTGGGTGGCCGGGCAGAGGTGCTCCTCACTTCCCAGACGGGGCGGCCGGGCAGAGTCGCTCCTCACTTCCCATATGAAGGTTGGCCGGGTAGGGGTGCTCCTCACTTCCCAGAAGGTGGGTGGCCGGGCAGATGCGCTCCTGCCCTCCCAGATGATGGGTGGCCATGCAGAGGTGCTCCTCACTTCCCAGACGATGGGTGGTCGGGTAGAGGCGCCTCCCTCACCTCCCAGATGGTGGGTGGTCGGGCAGAGGCGCCACCTCCCCAGACGATGGGTGGTCGGGCAGAGGTGCTCCTCACTTCCCAGATGGTGGGTGGCCGGGCAGAGGCGACCTCACTTCCCAGACGGTGGGTGGCTGGGCAGAGGCGCCTCACTCCCAGACGCATGAGTGGCCGGGCAGAGGCGCCCTCACCCCAGACGCGGCCGGGCAGAGGTGCTCCTCACTTCCTAGACGAGGTGGCCTGGCAGAGGCGCCTCACCTCCCAGACGGTGGGTGGCTGGCAGAGGCTCTCCTCACTTCCCAGACGATGGGTGGCCGGGCAGAGGCGCCCTCACCTCCCAGACGATGGGTGGTCGGGTAGAGGCGCCTCACCTCCCAGACGGTGGGTGGCTGGGCAGAGGTGCTCCTAACCTCCCAGATGGCCGATGGCCTGGCAGAGGCGCTGCTCACTTCCCAGACGATGAGTGGCCGGTCAGAGGCACTCCTCACATCCCAGAGGATGGGTGGCCGGGCAGAGGCGCTCCTCACCTACCGGACGATGGGTGACAAGGCAGAGGCGCTCCTCACTTCCCAGACGGTGGGTGGTCGGGCAGAGGCGCCTCACCTCCCAGACGGTGGGTGGTCAGGCAGAGGCGCCTCACTTCCCAGATGGGGCGGCCGGGCAGAGGTGCTCCTCACTTCCCAGATGGGGTGGCCGGGCAGAGGCACTCCTCACCTCCCAGACGGTGGGTGGCCGGCAGAGGCGCTCCTCCCTTCCCAGACGGGGCGGCCCAGCAGAGGTGCTCCGCACTTCCCAGACGGGGTGGCCAGGCATAGGCGCTCCTCACTTCCCAGACGATGGGTGGATTGGCAGAGGCGCTCCTCCACCTCCCAGACGATGAGTGGCCGGGCAGAGGCGCTCCTCACTTTACAGACAATGGGTGTCCGGGCAAAGGCGATCCTCACTTCCCAGACGGGGCGGCCAGGCAGAGGCGCTCCTCACTGCACAGACGGGTCATCTGGGCAGAGGCGCTCATCACTTCCCAGATGATGGGTCGCCGGGTATAGGCGCTCCTCACTTCCCAGACGATGAGTGGCCGGGCAGAGGCACTCCTCACCTCCCAGACTGTGGGTGGCCGGGGAGAGGCACTCCTCACCTCCCAGACGGTGGGTGGCTGGGCAGAGTCGCCCTCACTTCCTCCCAGATGGGGCGGCCGGGCAGGCGCTCCTCACTCCCAGACGGTGTGAGGCCGACAGAGGCTCCTCACTTCCCAGACAATGGGTGGTCGGGCAAAGGCGCTCCTCACTTCCCAGACGGGACGGCCAGGCAGAGGCGTCCTCACTGCTCAGACGGGGCGGCCGGGCAGAGGCGCTCCTCACTTCCCAGATGATGGGTGGCCGGGAGGAGGCACTCCTCACCTCCCAGACAGTGGGTGGCTGGGCAGAGGCTCTCCTCACTTCCCGGACGCTGGGTGGTCGGGCAGATGCGCCCTCTTCCTTGGGGGGCAGAGGTGCTCCTCAACTCCCAGACGGGCGGCCGGGCAGAGGCACTCCTCACTTCCCAGACGGTGGGTGGCCGGGCAGAGGCGCCTCACCCCAGATGGTGGGAGTGCAGTCAAGCAGAGGCACTCCTCACCTCCCACATGTTGGGTAGCCGGGCAGAGGCGCTCCTCACTTCCTCCCAGACGGGTGCAGCCGGGCAGAGGCGCTCCTCACTCCCCAGACGGTGGGTGGCTGGGCAGAGGTGCTCCTCAACTCCCAGACGGTGGGTGGACGGGCAGAGGCGCCTCCACTCCCAGATGATGGGTCGCTGGGCAGAGGCGCTCCTCACCTCCGAGACGGTGGGTGTTCGGGCAGAGGCGATCCTCACTTCCCAGACGGTGGGTGGACGGGCAGAGGCGTTCTCACTTCTCAGACGGGCGCCAGGCAGAGGCGCCTCCTCACCTCCCAGACGTGGGTGGCCTGGCAGAGGCCCTCCTCACCTCCCAGATGATGGGTGGCCGGTCAGAGGCGCTCCTCCCTTCCCAGACAGGGCGGCCAGGCAGAGGTGCTCCTCACCTCCCAGACGATGGGTGGCCGGGCAGAGGCGCTACTCGCCTCCCAGAGACGAGCGGGTGGTCGGGCAGAGGCCTCACCTCCCCGGACCATGGATGGCCGGGCAGAGCCGCCTCACTTAACAGACTGTGGGTGGTCGGGCAGAAGCGCTCCTCACCACCCAGACGGGGCAGTCGGGCAGAGGCACTCCTCACTTCCCAGAAGGTGGGTGGCCGGGCAGATGTGCTCCTGCCCTCCCAGACGTTGGGTGTCCGGGCAGAGGCGCTCCTCACCTCCTGGACGATGGGTGGCCGGGCCGAGGCGCTCCTCACTTCCCAGACGATGGGTGGTCGGGCAGAAGCGCTCCTCACCTCCCAGATGGGGCGGCCGGGTAGAGTGCTCCTCACTTCCCAGATGGTGTGAGGCCGGACAGAGGCGCTCCTCACTTCCCAGAAAGTGGGTGGCCGGACAGAGGCGCTCCTCACTACACAGACGGTGGATGGCTGGGCAGAGGCGCTCCTCACTTCCCAGACGTGACGGCCGGGCAGAGGCGCTCCTCACTTCCCAGACAATGAGTGGCCGGACAGAGGTGTTCTCACTTCCCAGACAGGGCGGCCAGGCAGAGGCCTCACTTCCCAGACAGGGCGGCCAGGCAGAGGCCTCACTTCCCAGATGTTGGGTAACCGCAGAGCGCCTCACTTCCCAGACGGGTGGCTGGGCAGAGGCTTCCTCGCTTCCCAGACAGTGGGTGGCCTGGCAGAGGCGCTCCTCACCTCCCAGACGATGGGTGGCAGGGCAGAGGCGCTCCTCACCTCCCGGACCATGGGTGGCCGGGCAGAGGCGCCCTCACTTCCCAGACGCTGGGTGGCCGGGCAGAGGCGTCCTCACCTCCCAGATGGGGCGGCTGGGCAGAGGCGCTCCTCACTTCCCAGATGGGGCGGCCGGGCAGAGGCGCTCCTCACCTCCCAGAAGATGGGTGGCCTGGCAGAGGCGCCTCCCTCAATTCCCAGACAATTAGTGGCCGGGCAGAGGTTTCCTCACTTCCCATACGGGTGGCTGGGCAGAGGTGCACCTCACATTTCCCAGAAGGGGCGCCTGGGCAGAGGCGCTCCTCACTTCCCAGATGTTGGGTAACCGGGCAGAGGCGCTCCTCACGTCCCAGACGGGGCAGCCGGCAGAGGTGCTCCTCATTTCCAGACAATGAGTGGCCGGGCAGAGGCGCTCCTCACTTCCCAGATGGGGCGGCCGGGCAGAGGCGCTCCTCACTTCCCAGACGGGTGGCCGGGCAGAGGCGCTCCTCACTTCCCAGATGTTGGGTAACAATGGTAGAGGCGCCCCTCACCTCCCAGACGGTGGGTGGCCGGGCAGAGGCGCTCACTTTCTATATCAATGGGTGGCCAGGCAGAGGCGCCTCACTTCACCGGGCGGGCCGGGCAGAGGCGCCTCACTTCCCAGATGATGGGTGGCCGGGCAGAGGCGCCCTCACCCCAGATGGTGGGTTGTTGGGCAGAGTCGCGCCCTCACTTCCCAGACGGGTGGCCGGGCAGAGCTCCTCAATTCCCAGACGGTGGGTGGCCGGGCAGAGGAGCTCTTCACTTCCCAGATGGGGCACCTGGGCAGAGGCGCTCCTCACTTCCCAGACGGGGTGGCCGTGCCGAGGCGCTCCTCACTTCCCAGACAATGAGTGGCCGGGCAGAGGTTTCCTCACTTCCCATATGGGGCGGCAGGGCAGAGGCGCTCGTCACTTCCCAGACGGGGCGCCCGGGCATAGGCGCTCCTCACTTCCCAGATGTTGGGTAACCGGGTAGAGGCGCTCCTCACCTCCCAGATGATGGGTGGCCGGGAGATGCACTCCTCACTCCCAGATGGTGGGTTGTTGGGCAGAGGCGCCCTCACCTCCTGGACAATGGGTGGCCGGGCAGAGGCGCCCTCACTCCCAGACGGTGGGTGGACGGGCAGAGGCGCCCCTCAAGTCCCAAACGGGGCGGCCGGCCAGAAGCGCTCCTCACTTCCCGGACGGGGTGGCTGGGCAGAGGCGCTCCTCAATTCTTCCCAGACGGGGTGACCGGGCAGAATCACTCCTCACTCCCAGAGGATGGGTGTCCGGGCAGAGGCGCTCCTCCCTTCCCAGAAGGGGTGGCTGGGCATAGGTGCTCCGCACTTCCAAGAAGGGTCCACCAGGCAGAGGCGCTCCTCACTTCGCAGACAATGGGTGGCCGGCAGAGGCGCTCCTCACTTCGCAGACAATGGGTGGCCAGGCAGAGGCGCTTCCTCACTTCCCAGACAATGAGTGGCCGGGCAGAGGTTTCCTCACTTAACAGACAATGAGTGGCTGGGCAGAGGCGCTCCTCACTTCCAGACGGTGGGTGGCCGGGCAGAGGCGCTCCTCACTCCCAGATGGGGTGGCCGGGTAGAGGCGCTCCTCACCTCCCAGATGGTGGGGCGGCCGGGCAGAGGCGCCTCCTCACTTCCCAGACGGGCAGCCGGGCAGAGGCGCCTCACTTCCCAGAGGGGCAGCCGGGCAGAGGCGCTCCTCACTTCCCAGACGGTGGGTGGCCTGGCAGAGGCGCCCTCACTTCCCAGACGGGCAGCCGGGCAGAGGCCTCACTTCCCGGACGGGGTGGCTGGGCAGAGGCGCTCCTCACTTCTTCCCAGACGGGTGACCGGGCAGAATCACCTCAACTCCCAGAGGATGGGTGTCCGGCAGAGGCGCTGCTCACTTCCCAGAGGGGGCAGCCGGGCAGAGGTGTTCCTCACCTCCCAGACGGGGCCGCCAGGCAGAGGCGCCTCACTTCCCATGACGGGGCAGCCAGGCAGAGGCGCACCTCACTCCCAGACAATGAGTGGCTGGGCAGAGGCGCCTCACCTCCCAGACAATGGGTGGCCGGGCAGAGGCGCTCCTCACTTCCGAAACGGGGCGTCTGTTCAGAGGCGCTTTTCCCTTCCCAGACGGGGCGGCCGGGCAGAGGCGCTCCTCACTTCCAATACGATGGTTGGCCGGGCAGAGGCGCTCCTCACCTCCCAGATTGAGTGGCCGGTCAGATGCCCTCCTCATATCCCAGAAGATGGTTGGCCGGGCAGAGGTGCTCCGCACTTCACAGACGGGGCGGCCAGGCAGAGGCGCTCCTCACTTCCCAGATGATAGGTGGCCAAGTAGAGGCAATCCCCATCTCCCAGACAATGCGTGGCCAGGCAGATGCGCTCCTCACCACCCAGACGGTGGATGGCCAGGCAGAGGCGCTCCTCACCTCTCAGTCGGTGGGTGGCTGGGCAGAGGCGCTCCTCACCTTCCTCACCTCCCAGACGCGGGTGGCCGGGCAGAGGTGCTCCTCACTTCCCAGACGGTGGGTGCCAGGCTTCCAGGCACTCACTTCCCAGACGTGGCCGTGCCCCAGGCGCCTCCTCACTTCCTGGATGCACAAGTGGCCGGGCAGAGGTTTTCCTCACCCAGACAGGGGCCGGGCAGAGGCGCCTCCTCACTCTCAAGAGATGGGGCGGACGCGGCAGAGGCACTCCTCACCAGAAAGGAGGCTGGGCAGAGGTGTTCTCACCTCCAGACAGGGCGGCCGGGCAGAGGCCTCACTTCCCAGACGGGCGCCTGGCAGAGGTGCTCCGCACTCCCAGACGGGGAGGCCAGGCAGAGGCGCTCCTCACTTCCCAGACGATGGGTGTCCAAGTAGAGGCGATCCTCACCTCCCAGACGATGTGTGGACTGGCAGAGGCGCTCCTCACCTCCTGGGCAGACCACATGGGTGGCCAAGAGGCTGCCCCTCACCCCTTCCGGACCATGATGACCGGGCAGAGGCTGCACCTCACCTCCCCTGCAGACGCATGGGTGGTCCCGGGCAGAGGCCTCACCTCACAGACGTGCCACGGGTGGCTGGGCAGAGGCGCCTCCCTACCCTTCCTGGGACGGGGTGACCGGCAACCACTCCCCTGTCCCCAGAGGATGGGTGTCCGGCAGAGGTGCCCTCCCTCTGGGAAGGGGGGCAGCCGGGCAGGTGTCTGCACCTCCCAAGAAGGGGTTGCCAGGCAGAGGCTGCCTCCCCTCACCTCCTGTGACCCATGGGTGGCTGCAGGAAGGATCCCCACCTCCCAGACGAGGCGTCTGGGCGAGGCGCCTCCCTCACTGGCCTCACATGGGGCGGTCGGATTGAGGCAGCCCCTCACCGGACGGGTGTGAGGCCGGACAGTGGCGCTTCTCACTTCCCAGAAACTGGGTGGCCGGACAGAGTCGCTCCTCACTATACACACAATGGGTGGCCGGGCAGAGGCGCCTCCTCACTTTCAACGGGGTTTGTTCAGAGGCTTTTCCTTCCCAGACTGGTGTCAGGCCTCACTGGCACACGGGCTGGTTGGCCGGGCAGAGGCGCTCCTCACCTCCCAGATTGAGTGGCTGGCCTGGGGATGCCCTCCCTCATATCCCCCCCCCAGAAGATGGCTGGCCGGGCAGAGGCGCCCACACTTCCAGACGGGCACTGGCAGAGGCGCCCCACTCCTAGAGACAGGTGGGCTGGGCCAGGTGCTCCTCACTTCCCAGATGGGGCAGTCAGGGCAGAGGTGCTCCTCGCGACTTCCCAGTCGGGCTGCCAGGCAGAGGCGCCTCACTCCCAGACGCATGGGTGGCTACAGAGACGATCCTCACCTCCCAGACGATGGTGGTCACAGAGGCGCCTCCTCACCTCCTGGACCATGGTTGCCGCAGAGGCGCCCTACTCCCCAGACGATGGGTGGTCGGGCAGAAGGCCCTCACCACCCAGACGGGCTGCCGGGCAGAGTAGCGCCTCAC